>SJYC01062486.1:0-16518 GCA_006408675.1 Madoqua kirkii
GCCCCCCCCCCCCAAATAGTCTGACACTGTTTTCCACTGTTTCCCCATCTATTTCCCATGAAGTGATTGATAGGACCAGATGCCATGATCGTAGTTTTCTGAATGTTGAGCTTTAAGCCAACTTTTTCAGTCTCCTCTTTCATTTTCATCAAGAGGCTTTTTAGTCCTTGCTGCTGTTACTAAGTCACTTCAATGGTCTTACAAAGTAGCAAACAGGATGTCAACAAGAGTTACAGACATCTACTTACTTGGGGCTGGAGTATATACCTCTTCACCTCTTCCTCCCTCTCCTCTTCCTCTGCCATCTTCTTTCCCCTAACCCCCTTCTCCTCCTCCACCTTCTTCATCATTTCCATGCATTTACTTACTCTTCGCGTTCCTGAAAAACACAATAAAAATCATAAGCTTGGTTCTTTAAGTTGATCTACATTCTCTTTACTTCTATTTGCCAGATGATCTTCAATAATTTCTGGGAAGAGATTCCTCTTCAAGAGATTATGTGAGTCAAACAGAAACTGGCCAGCAAACTTTGTGAAAAAAAAAAGCTCCCTTTCTCCGAAATTTGACCCCGACGTGATTTGAACACGCAACCTTCTGATCTGGAGTCAGACGCGCTACCGTTGCGCCACGAGGTCACAAGTAAAACATGGACTCTATTCTAAATTAGGATTTAAATAATGTCTTCTCCTCGCCCCCCAGGTCCTAAAGATTTATCTTTTAATTGGTAAATTTGATTACTTTTCTCCCCACTATTCATAGCTTCACTTATGCTTGGTAGAGAAAGATAAGAAAGATTAAATATTAACTCAAAAGCCCCAGTGCTCCGCATAGAGGAAACTCATTGGTTTCTCACTTTCTATCTTTCCACCTCTCAAAACTTTCCTGTCTTGAGAATAACTGTGTACTTACTCAGCTTAGATCCACAATGAAATGAGCTTAAGAACTGCCACTATTTTCTAACAATCATTTTTCCTATAAATTCACTAGACCTCAGTTCAGTACATTCGCTCAGTCATGTCCGACTCTTTGTGACCCCATGGACTGTAGCACGCCCGGCCTCCCCGTCCACCACCAACTCCCAGAGTTTACTCAAACTCATGTCCATTAAGTTGGTGATGCCCTCCAACCATCTCATCCTCTGTCGTCCCCTTTCTCGGGGCCTTTCTTCTCAAAAAGATTCCCAGCCTTCCCTGCCTGCGGTGTCCAGTCCTTGACCATGCACCCGCCACCCCGTCCCACACACCCCTCCTACCTCAGCGCTCGCCTGGTCCCATTATTCAACCTGGTAGAAAGCTGCTTTATCCTCAAAAGTGTAGCATAGATGGCTTGTCCTCTTGACACCCTCTCTTCTCACTGGAATTCCGGGAGCCTCCTGCTCTCTATACTGTACACTTGCCATTCAGTTCACAACAAAAAGCAAATCGCTAATATCTACTGAGTTCTTAGCATTCTCTACCAGTTCTGTGTTAGTAGAGCCTCTTCTAGCCAGTGATTTCTTAAAAAGTGTTCGCGGACTAGGAGCACTTGCATCAGCTGTGAACCTGTTGGCGAAACAAGTCCTTGGCCACATCCCAGGCCTACAAAATCAGGTCTGGAGGCGGACCCCAGCAGCCTTTGTTTTAACAAAACCTCTCTGATCGTGATGAAGGAAAAAGCTTGAGAATCACTGCCCAAGCCTAGCAACTCTATACTTTGCTCACTCAAAATAATAATTTTCCATTTTCTTACAGGATGATGGAGAGGCAAGGTGATATTAGTTTGTTGCCATAGCAAAGTACCACTAATTGGATGGCTTAAGCAACGATTTATCTTCTCACAGTTCTGGAGGCTAGAAGTTCAAGAACAACCCTGTCAATGAGTTTATAGACGGCGGTTCTTCTCCTTGGGTCTTCACATGGTCTTTCCTTTGTGTGTTTGTGTCCTGATCTTTTTAAAATAAGGACACCAGTCATTGTATCAGGGCTTACCCATATGATCTTTTTTACTTTAGTTACTTTTTTAAAAGCCCTTTCTCCAAACAAAGTCATATCTGAGGTATGATATTGAGGTGTTAGAGCTTCGACATATGAGGCGCGGGTGGGAGTAGGGGAAGCAGACAGGAGGACACAATTCAGCCCCTAATAGCCAGTTTCCAGGTGAAGCTATGCTGACAATTCCTGAGCCTGGCAAGGGGCATGACGATGGAGGTTCTGTGGTGTGTATTCGATCGCCTTTTCTCAGCTCTCTTCCTCTCCTTCAGCTCTCAGCTCAAGCATTCCTTCCCTGTTGTGGCCTTTCTCCCAGATTCACATCAAAAGATAAAGCACTCTATTATTAGCATCATCTCCTTGCTTTAACTTTAGAGTATTTTTAACCCTCAGGTTCAACCTATTTCCCCAACTAGATGATAGGATTTTTGAGGAGCTGAAAATGTCCTTGTTTGCAATAATACTCTCACTATCTTACAATTACGGGCTTCCTGTGGGGTCGCTAAGAGTCGGACACGACTGAGCGACTTCACTTTCACTTTTCACTTTCGTGCATTGGAGAAGGAAATGGCAACCCACTCCAGTGTTCTTGCCTGGAGAACCCCAGGAACGGAGGAGCCTGGTGGGCTGCCTTCTATGGGGTAGCACAGAGTCAGACACGACTGAAGAGACTTAGCAGCAGCAGCAGCAGCAGTTGGTGGCTCAGCTGTAAAGAATCTGCCTGTGGATGCAAGAGAACTATAATAACATGCTACAGGATAGTTGAGATTGTTTCCTTTCAATGAATTATCCAAACACAGCACCATACTTGCGGCTGGACCACGTGGCCTAATGGATAAGGCGTCTGACTTCGGATCAGAAGATTGAGGGTTCGAATCCCTTCGTGGTTGCTATGGCGCTTAAACTATTACCACCCAGAAACCATAACGATCATTCTTAAAAATCCAATTTTCTTGGTTAAAGCCCATAATCAGAAATCTCCTTTTCTCCTTAATAGTTTTATCCTCCATGCATTTCTGCTCAACACCCTTTCGTTTGCTTTATGTTTCTTTTTACTCATCCAATGTCTATTCCTCTACCCACAGTATCTACCATCTATCCCGGTCTGCTCTTCTCAAAATCTGGTCCTCGAACCAATGCCAACTTCGAGGAGCTTCCTAGAAATGCGAACTTTCTCAGCTTGTCCTGGTTCCCTCTCAGCACTATACTTGAACTACAAAATTAGAATTTTGGGAGTTGGGCTCAGGAATCTGGTAACAATTATTGAATGTGGGTGGTGGGTATATAGATAATTCCCGATTCTTTCAATTTTTTAAAATGTTTGAAAATTTTTATAGTCAAAGTTTAATTAAAGAAAACAGGGGGGGGGGGTAGGCGGGACTGACAGAAGCTGTTCTGTTTAAACAAAAGCCCTGGGAGAGGAGCACAGGGCTCCTAGGATACAAGACAGAGGGTCAACATCAAGAAACCAGCATTGTGCGAGGTAGAGCAGTCCTTTCTTCCCTCGGGAATCCAGGCTCCCTTGACATAGTGGTCAGAAAAACAGCTGAGAAAATTAGACAGGGGTGATGAGGGACTCCTAATCCGCTTGTAATATTCCCCGAAGGCCACAAAATAACTTTAAAGACTTTAAAGGAGGGGAGAGACCCAATCTAGTTTGCATTCTCAGATAAACACATCAATTAGTGCTGACATAACCCTGCCTACATAATCTGCCCTAAACTATATCTCCAAGGTGTTATCTCTCACTGCTCTCCCTCCTTCTCCCCCTCCAAAAAAGCAACATTCCAGCCAGATAACACTTTTTTTGTTTATCTCATATTCCACGAGTTTTAAGTCTAGAACACTGCTCGCATATCCAATTTGGCTCACTTTCACACATCCTTCAGATCTAAGTTTAAACATGATTCATTCCACACATATTTATTGAGTATCCATTTGGCCAGAGATAAGGTATAATTGGAACATTTCTTCATGAAACTTGGTGTTTAATGAGTGACTCTCCAGGCAACCACCTAAGATATTCATGATTGGGATCTACATTCTTCCTGTGGGCTACGAAGTCACCCCAGACCTCTCACTTATCAAACTCAGTAGTGAATATTCACTTTTGTAATTGTTCACTCTGAAAATTTCTCAGAACAGTAGCCATATTTTTGTGGCTCTCCACTGAACAAGCAGCACCTAGCAAAGTGTTTGTCCTGTGATTGTGCCCAGAATACAAATTTTGAAACAATGAAGAAATGAATGAATCTCTTCAGGGACAAGGGACCAGAAAACTTCCAAGAAATTGCTGCAGTTAAGCCTATGAGAAACTATTGGAACCTGATCTTAGAAAATGGATTTGACACTTGGGTGGAAAAGTCAGACTGAGAAACAATTCCAAGGTTGAACCAACGACCTGGAAACCTGTGGCCTCTGGAGAGGGAGTTAGAGAACAGATATAAGGGGAGTTCTGAGTCTTTGGTTTTGGTATCTGGGTGCCCCTGTCAAACACAAATCTAGGTTGTTGGAAAGACCCAAGTTTGGAAGGAAAGAATGGAGCTTTCATTTGGGGAGGTATTGCTTTTGAGATGCACATGGACATGCGTCAAGAAGTAACTAGGACAACTGTATTTTCTGGAGCCCAGACATGAGGTCTGAGCTGCATGAGGTAATTTTCAACCTATCAGCACATAAGCAGTGGTTTATCATCATGCCCTGTCCTCCCTCTGTTCATGAAATAGAATTGATGAAATACAGAAATCCTCTCCTTGTACATGAACACACCCACATGCATGCACATACAGTTAAGATTGTGGTAATGGTTGTGTAGTTTCAGAAAAGTGAAGATCTTGGGGTTCTGGTCTTGTTTTGGAGGTGGTCTCTGCAAATATTTTTAAACATTATCCATAGAGTATTAGATACTCTGAGAAAAAAGTCCCATGCCATGAAGTGGATTTGATTCTCAGAAATATTTTCGTATTACTATTTTATTCAAAAATATTCTACCTACTGCTTTAAAATATTTTGAGCTTTACAAAGAAATGGGAGATCAGGCTTCATGAGGAATATTTTGATAGATCTTCATTCTTGAACTTAAAAATAACAGTTACAAAAGCTGCTGACATTTGTTGAGCCCTCTTTATATTCCAGGCACTAGATTAAATGTCTAAAGACACAGAGTGTCTGTAAGGAACAGCTGTGCCAGATTATTTATTGAGCATTAATTTCCTACTCCAGCAGAAATAAGGTGTTTTTTTGTTTTTTGTTTTTTGTTTTTAACTGTTGCAGTATATGGCGATTTGCTTTCTAGAAAAAGACCATTCTCAGTTTACTACATGCTGGAAATAAAGTTAGTTGACTCCTCTTCGATTTTATCCACTATTAATGGAACTTATCATCTTTTGTTTTGCCCTTTTTAATGACTAAATACTAAAGTCGCTTAAAATTAATGTTATATAGTAACATGAAGAGCATTGGAAAGGGATACATATATGTGTAGTCGTGGCCGAGTGGTTAAGGCGATGGACTAGAAATCCATTGGGGTCTCCCCGCGCAGGTTCGAATCCTGCCGACTACGGGTTAGTTTTCCCTCCTTTTTAGCATAATAAAATTTCCGCCTAGTCTGATTTACCTTGAATTTCAAGACATTTTTTAAAATATTAAACACTCTTTCAGACCTTTTACAAATCACATCAAAACAGAGTTCTCATAGACCACAAAGGAGTCATATTTTATGAGTTAGAAAAAAGAACCAATAAGACTCTTCTATTTCAGTTTTGAGCTTTCTCAGGTTCTCAAACCGAAAGGAAAGATTTAAAGCAACAGTGATGCCACAACTTTCCTTTTTCTAAAACTGTAAGTCCTTTTTTTCCTCGTGCTGGGCCAGTGGCGCAATGGATAACGCGTCTGACTACGGATCAGAAGATTCTAGGTTCGACTCCTGGCTGGCTCGTCCCATTTTATGACGTCTTCTGTAAATTCCCCAAATTCCCGTCTTCTCCAGGCCTCCATGTTAAGCTTTTCTAATTTTCTGTTTATTTTATAATATCACTGCATACAAAATGACAAAAGTATTAATACACAAGCTTTAGCTATAGCTCGCTATTCTTCTTTTACATACATAAATTTTCTTTAAATCACATCACTAACTTGTTTTTGAAACTGACGGAAACTTATCTAGGTGTTTGAGGGAAACACAAAAGAGGGAACACCTTTCAAATGCATCATCCTCAAAAAGTTAAAATTGAAAGTCTCACAAAGAGAAGATTTCTTGATAGCAATTTTTTCTTCTCTCCTTTTTTTAAGATTTAGTTTTTAGGGCAATTATTAGTTCACAGCAAAATTGAAAGGAAGGTGCACACACCTTCTCACACATGTATAGTCTCCCCCATCGTCAATAGAGTGGGTACACTTGTTAGAAATGATGAGTCTACTGTGGACTGAAGTCCATACTTTTCATTACAATTGGCCCTTGATGTTGTGCATTCTAAAGGTTCAAACAAATGTCGAATCGTAAAGGAAATCAACCCTGAGTATTTATTGGAGGGACTGATGCAGAAGCTGAGCTCCAACACTTTGGCCACATGATGCAAAGGGCTGACTCATTGGAAAAAAGCCTAATGCTGGGAAAGATTGAGTGCAGGAGGAAAAGGGGATGACAGAGGATGAGATGGTTGGATGGCATCACTGACTCAATGGACATGAGTTTGAGCAAGCTCCGGGAGACAGCGAAGGACAAGGAAGCAGGCATACTACAGTCCGTGCGTGCATGCGTGCTTAGTTGCTTCAGTCGTGTTTGACTCCCTGCGACCCGATAGACCATGGCCTGCCAGGCTCCTCTCTCCAAGGGATTCTCAAGGCAAGAATACAGCAATGGGTTGCCATTTCCTTCTCCAATTCTGACCATGGGGTTGCAAAAAGTCGGACATGACTGAGTGACTGAACAACAAAAAGGCATGTATCTATCCATTGTTACAGCATCTCACAGAGGATTTTCACTGCCTGAAAAATCCTCTCTGCTTGGCCTATTCATCCTACTTCCTCTCACCAACCCCTGGCAACCAATGATGATTTTACTGTTTCTGTAGTTTTGCCTTTTCTAGGATGTCATATATTGGAATGATACGGTACATACAGCCTTTCAGATTGGCTTATTTCACTTAGTAATATGCATTTAAGGTTTCTCCATGTCTTCTCATGGCTTAGTAGCTCATTTCTTCTTAAGGCTGAATAATATTCCATTGTCTGCTTGTACCACAGTTTATCCATTCACCTACTGAAAGGGATTTTGGTTGCTTCCAAGATTTGGCAATTAAGAATAAGCCTGTTATAAACAACTGTGTGCAGGCTGTTGTGTGAACAAAAGTTTCAATTCCACTCCTTTGGACAGTTTAATAAGGAGGGCAATTGCTGGATCATATGAACTGGCAAACTGTCTTCCACAGCGGTTGTACCATTTTGCATTCCAACTAGCACTGAACGACAGTCCTTGTTACTCCATCTCTTCGCCATTCATTTGATGTTCAGTGTCCTGGATTACTTTGTCCTGGATTACACTTGATGCGAGGAGCTGACTCATTGGAAAAGACCCTGAAACAGGGAAAGACTGAGGGCAGGAGGAGAAGGGGATGACAGAGAATGAGATGATTGGATGGCATGACCCACTCAATGGACACGAGTCTGAGCAAACTCCAGGAGATAGCGAAGGACAGGGAAGCCTGGCATACTGCAATCCATTCGGTCGCAAAGAGTCGGATACGACTGATGGACTGGAAAATAACCACAATAGGTGTGTAGTGGTATCTCACAGTTACCTTGTTCTCAAGACATATGCTTTTCATGTGCTGAAAAGGCGGGCCAAACACCTCACTAAAGGGAATATACAATGCCAAACTTTCTTAATAAACTCTCTTTTATACTCTCAAAATTCTCTTCAGGAGGTAAAAAAGCTTATCTTAGCAGAGGATGGTTTCGATCCATCGACCTCTGGGTTATGGGCCCAGCACGCTCCCGCTGCGCCACTCTGCTGCAATAAACTGTGCACTCATACTTAGTATTCAGCTTTCTATAGACTTTTTGTTTTTTCCCAACTCTACAGAGTTGAGTGTTTTCTTGAACTGTTTTTCTCTGTTTCTGTCTCTCTCTCTCTTTCCCCCAGAGCAGTAATCTCTATTATAATGTGATGGTCAAGGGCCTAAACTAACTGCTAAGAAAAGTGTTAATAAGAAACAGAGAACGACTATTTTGGATACTCTTTCTCTATGCACAAAGGCATGCTTAGATGCAATGTCTGTTCCCATGTGCTAGGTGAACATGTACATTACATCTATAACAAAAGATCTGCTGATATTTCATATGTCATGTTTTAAAGCCATTCTAAGTTAAACAAAGTAACAGGTTCTGATGAAATAAGCGTGCTTTCCTTTTCTTCTGCACTATAATGTAATGGCTCATAATCTGTTGGAGGGTGCTCGAGTCCCAGATAAGAAAAAAATACACAGTCCTGCACATTTTTTAAAAAACAGTTTTAAGGAGTTCTTAGAACTTCTAGCCCAGAGGACTACTTTTTCTGATGTAATGGTTCATTTCCTGTAGTCTCAGTTTGGCAAACCAAACAAAAACTTATGTTCAGGTTTTCTGCATCTGGAAATGAACTGACTTCCTTCTTGGTTTGTTGGAGTAGGGGAACTGCAGACAGCCAAGATTCTGCTTGCAGTATAACCCTTCTGGCAAAGAAAAGCTGATCCAGGTGTGAAGCAGGAAATGTCAGAAGACGTGGTAGGCTTCTGACTGTTGGGGACAGAGATGTGGATAAGGAAATGGGTCAAGGAGCACAGAAGTGAGCTTGGAGAGATGGCTGGGAGTTGGCAAAGACTGAAATTCAGAACGTTTGCAATAAAAGAAAAAATGTCTTTTGCAGAAAAGAATAAAAATGTCTTTATGGACCCAGAAATAAACTCCCCAAGCACAGTTATAGTGTACACCTGCCTATTTACCTACTTTGTAAAGGGCAGCATTAAGGGCAGCTAGCGTTGGAGAAAACATCTTTTCCCCCTCCAAGTTTCCCCTCCAAGACCAGTGCATCCCAGACAGTAAAAGGATTGACCCCGACGTGATTTGAACACGCAACCTTCTGATCTGGAGTCAGACGCGCTACCGTTGCGCCACGAGGTCCTGCAGGGGCACCTGGCTCCTTTACTTGTCAACCTGATCTATGAAATTAATTATCGGTATTCAGTGAAGACCATGCAGTTGGATACAAAATAATGCCTGGTGGTCTCCTGGATTAAAACGGCTTTCCATTCAATCACTTTCTGATTCTCTGCCTCCGAAAATGCTTCTATTTCCAATGCTTCCTATTCTATGTCCTTCCTTTTCTCACCTAATTTTCTCAACGTCAAAAATAGACGTTCGGGGTTTGTTTTGTTTTCGTTTCTGTCTTTTTAGAAATAATAGACATTCGGTTTAAAGTCGGGCTGAGTTAGAGTAACAAAGAGTGCCCTTCCCTCATTCCTTATCCCTACCCTAATCAGGGACGCTGATGAGGGTTTTGAATTTGTTACCAAAGTTGATGGTAGTTGCTAACCACATACTAGTGTTTCGAGGAAACGAATTTACCAGGGGCCGGCCGGTTTAACTGTGCAGCTCCTATCTGCGAAATAATATCGTCTTCTTATACCCACTCTTGTGCTTCGTTGAAATGATCAATTTCACATTGCAAGAGTTCTTCCGAATCTGAACACTGTATCTGAAACTGCCCCTAAGAAGGGCAAGAAGCCTTGGTTATTGTGTTTTGTTTTGTTTTGTTTTGTTTTGTTTGGCCCGAGGAAACAAGTGATTCTGGCACAGTGGTTAGGCTGGTTAAAGCACCTGAGAAACTGCAGTTAGGTGTCGAATCTCAATGAGCTTATTTTCCAAGATCTAAATGGTAGAGAGGTCTCTTTGAACTCCTAGAAAAAGATATTCTGAAAAATGAATCTTGAGCTCTGGAGTCATTTTTCAAGATTTATAAAAGGAAACTTTAGTTTTCAGTGTCCTTTTTATAGTAGTGGGTCATTTTTCAGAATATCCTGTCCAGGAGTCCCAAAATTGCATACCTCTGATTGTTTTTATTTATTTTCCTTGTTTTTCCTAGGCTAGATGCTGCATACTATATATCAGCATCTAGTATACCATATATTTTACTTATATATTTATTTATTACCTGTTAAAAGTAACTAGACTAAAAGCTAAGGCACAGTCTCTTCTGGGATCCATCTGAGTGGTCAGCTTGCACTCCACTTAATATACCCACTTTGGCTACCACATCCACCTCACCACCACCCCCTGGCTACTGCTACCCACTAAGAACACCAGGAAGTTTACCTGGGAGGTGGTAGTGGTCTAAGAACTCAGGCTCTCAGAGTTGATATATGTTCCTCCTTTTGGTTGTAGACCCTCTAAGACGCTGAATATACAATAAATTATTGTAGCAGAGGCTGCTAGGGTAGTTACCAGTCTGTTTCTTTTTCTTATTGGACATACAATTGTCTTTTTTCCTTTGGATGCTATCACAAAAATATCATAGAATAGGTGGCTTAAGCAAACAAAAAAATTATTTTTCACGTTCTGGAGGGCTGGAAAGTCCAAGATCAAGGCATCAGCTGTTCAGTATGACTGTGTCTTCACATGGTGGAAGGGGCCAGGGAGTTTTTGGCGTTCTTTTTCATAAAGACACTAATCCCATTCATAAGGGCTCCAATTAATCACCTCCTAAGACCCCACCTGCAAATACCATCACATCGAGGATTAGGTTTCAACATATGAATTTTAGGGGGACAAAAACATTTAGTCTAAACTACATTTCCTAGTGTCCTTTGTGATTACTTTTAGCCCTGTGGCTGAGATCTGAACAATCAATGTAAAGAAAATTGTAACCAGCCAGTTTGCAACTTTGAAACTTAACCCAGGAAAACCTCTCAGGGGGGTTCCTCTTTTGTTCCTTTTGCCTTTATATCTGTCAAATGCAGAGGACTCCATAGTCCTGAACTTCAGAGTTACTCAATAGTCTCTCATCGACCATGTGAAGACCAATCAGAAAATCTGCATTAGACATTGCCTAAGAGAAAAGCAAACATTTGTTGAAATGAAAAACTGAGATTTATGGGTTTTATTTTTTGTTTATGTTTTTTAATGGGTGTTATAAATCAATTAGTATCACTAATACAATAGAGTTTCACTATCACTTGCTTATCAATGCCCCACATTTTAGTGCTTAACTCTAGATAGCATAATTATATCTATATTATATAATAAAGTGATAATGTAACAGGGGAGTCATTAGCACACAAATGCTACACGTGCCATGAAATTCACAAATTTTTCCAAAATTCTAAAATTTGTTACCTCACTAACAATGTATAATTATTTTGTAAACTAATTTATGATTCTTGCCACACTTCGCTTTCTCACCTTATATCCTGTATCCAAGCTGGGCAGAAATAAAGAAATGTCAACTAGAGAGCACATGCAGTGATGCATATTGGCCACCAGGGGATGAAAAAGCCTAAAGATTATCAACAGGAAAGACTAAAAAGGGATTAGAGCCCAGGAGAGGAAGGGAGGAGAGGGAGAAAGAAAGGGTCCAGCGAGCAGGGAGGAAAGGAAGGGAGGCTAAAGAGGCATCAGAGGAGGACTGGAAGGAGGAAAGAAAGGTAGAAAAAGCAGGAGAGACAAGTTATTGAAGGGAAGAAATGATTTTCTCAACAGCAGCTTTTGACATTTGTCAGGGACCTTTATATTTTATAAAGTATTATAGATACTGTTTCATTCTATCCTCACACAACAATGCAGATAGATAATGATTCCTACTTACATTTTTAAAGATTCTTTTCAAGTACAGTTAATTTATGATGTTGTATTAGTATCGAGTATAAAAAAAATCCATAAATATATATAATTTTTCCATTTCGTTTCTATTATATGTTATTACAAGATATCAAGTACAGTTCCCTGAGCTACACAGTAAGTTTCTGTTGTTTATCTGTTTTGTATGAAGTAGTGTGTATATGTTAATACCCATGTTTTATTTTATTTCAACCTGAAATATTTAGAATCAAGAAAATAGGATGCGTTATACATGACAAAATGAAGAGAAATATTCAGGAGTGAAGAATCAAAGAGTATTGAACTTTTGCTATATTTTAGTTTTATTCATCCATTTCTGTACATGTAATTCTGCAAAACCCGTCTCAGAAGAGTCTTCCTGTCAGACCTCAGACACAGATAAAAGGGTAAGATAGCAGTATTCAAAACTCAACAAAAGTCTGCCCTCAGGGACTTTGCCTGCTACAGAGAGGGAAAGAGAAAATAGGTAAGTAACACGCAATATGTCAGATAGTGATCTAAATATTATGGAGAAAAATTAAGCACAGAAGAGAGAGAAAGAGAGACAGGGAGGAGGGAGTCGTCGAGGAAGGTTTTGAGCAGCCTCTTCATCTGTAAAACGGGGCCAGAAGCCCCCACCTCCCAAGGTTCAAGGAACAAATGTGTTATTACAGGCCTTAGCAAGTGCTGAGCAAATGTAAACAGCTTTCCTGCCCTCACTCTCTCTGTGCCTTGAATGACCTTGACGTTTACACCAGGCCCCCCTTCCATGTATAACCCATCTTTCTCATAAGCCACAGGGCTGCCTCTCCATCTGAGGATGTTTCTGTCTAAATGGCACACAGGCACCTCTGACACAACAGATACGAGGCTGCATTGTCACTTGCTCAGCTCTTCCTTCTAGCTGTTCTGTCCCAGCAGTACTATTGCTCAGCCTAGTCACCAAACTAGGAATAAGCCCGAAAACCCTCTCTACCCTACCTCTAGCAAGTGCCATTTCTATGCAGAGCTGAGCCTACAGACTTTGCAGGATACAATAAAAATGTGTGGTCCTTTTATTTATTATTTATTAAAGTGGGGAAAGTGCTTTTAAAAATACTAAAATAGAAAGGTTTTCTCTTGAATCCTCCATAGCCTGTCTTTCCTTCAACTCATCATAGTGACTTTTATTTGCTAGTTGATACATTGTAAGAAAAGAAAGATCAGACTTTTAATTCTTAATATGGATTTTACTGGACTCTGAAATGTGCAATTTCAGTTTTAAACAAATATCAGCATACTTAACTCCCAAGTAAAATCACTAAAATTATGTTACAAGGAAGAACAAAATCTAACTACATGTTGAATTGGTTTCTTTTACTTTAACCTTTGCTTCTTATTGCTTTTGTTCACTAAAAGGATAATGTCTATACATCATCTGCCTGCCTCAGGGATCCCTGCCTCTACGCCTGGAAGTTAAACCAAAGTGCCTTTGTTCAGGAAAATATGCTGATCCTGTCCACCTGTAGATGGTTGCAAGAAAGAAAAAATGAAAACATCCCCTCCCTGAGGCTGGCCATTCATTCCAGGACATATCTGTGAGATTAATGGCCTTTTTAATTTACTTCCTCACCTCCTCACCCTCTCTATTCTATTATAGAAAACAGGCATCCAGATCCCAATAAGGTAGTTATTTTGAGACACTAGCCTGCTATCTGAGAAAACAGCCAGCTTTCCCAATATAGTTGCCATTCCTTATCTCAACATCTCATCTTTATTGGTATTGATTGGTTGATTGATTTTGAGTGTTTATTGGTTTATTGGTATTGAGTGGTGAGCAGAGAAAGCTTGGTGTCAGTAACAATTACACCACTTAGACCCAGGAACAGTTATGCCATTTGTATCTCATAGCATGTAATACATTTCACTCTTATGAGAACAGTGGAGACTATGCACAAAACTAACTCCATTGCCATTATTTCTCTTCTTCACTTATATACCTTCTATGACACATTCTTTGACTTATTGATAAATAAGGAAGAATGAGAGGAAAAGGAAGGATGTGTTGCCCTATCTTTTCCTGACTTTCTATGTCACATAAGTGGCATTCAGTCGTGTCCGACTCTTTGTGACCCCACAGACTTCAGCCACCAGGCTCCTCTGTCCATGGAATTCTCTAGGCAAGAATAATGGAGTGGGTTGCATTTCTTTCTCCATTTCAGCATAAGTGGTTGGCAAATACAAGGAAGTAGCACATGAAAGGTACGATAGGACTGTGTTTCCTAGGACTTCATTGGCTTCTTTTCACATGGGAAGCAAAGTTTGGTTCAAAAGGGAGGCATGGCCCCTAGGGCCTGTCAGCATCTCATTTGCTCAGTTGTATGTGCAACTTGCTGACCTCATATGCACTCTCAGTCTCACTGAACTCCCCCACATTGTGGCCCCCCCGGAATTTTGTCCTCATAGGGCATCATAAATAACTCGAATGGAGCTGCCAAAACAGTGGTCACACTTACTGTTCACATACCCCCTCCTCATGACCTTGCTCAGGTGGCCCATTGGACTTCACTTAAAATATATAAAGATAAAATTATTTAAAATTTCAAGATGCCAACAGCAGAGTCTTAAACCAAGAGTGGCGCCCGTGACTCACCTCTGAAGTCACCCTGTTGGGGCCACTATGGAAAGGGCAAGAGGAACTCCATCTTGAGGCCTGTCAGCCATCTTAAGGCAGTTCGTGAACTGGGGCTGAACTTTGCGTAAGAATGAGGAAACCACTGTTAAAGAAAAGCCAGGTCTCCTTGGAGACCTCCCTCCCCACAGAGGGCAAGCATGTCAAAAAACAAGATTGGAGTTAAAGTCAGGCTGCCCCAGTTAGATTAACAATGAAGATATCCCCTTTGAGATTTTCCTCCCCCATCTCCACCAGAGGAAGAGGCCCCTTCCCTCCTACTGCGCCACTGAGTATGGTGGGAGCAACTGCGCCAGAATTATATTCACTCCTCCCCGGAGGGGAGAGGGGGAAAGAAAGGGCCAAGCGTTCAGAGGCGGCTGAGGTCTACAAAGCAGCCACGAGAGAGACATTTTGCAGGTGCCTCTCGGGGAGGTCCAAGTGGCACCTAGATGGGGCCGGTCGAGCACATCCAACCTGGCGCTACTGCTGTTTACTACAGACGTTCTCCAGAGTGGATCTCTTGAACTGGCAAAGGCACACCCCTCCTTATTTCTGAGAAGCCCCAAGGCACAATTCACCTAATAGAGACTATTTTAGGACCCACTGTCTGGTGTGGGATGACATAGCCCAGCTTCTCCTCACGCCTTTCAGTATTTACCTGCTTAGACTTAAAAGATGGTTTCTTTTGTATAAGAGGGCTCCAATTACCAAAGATTTCTGCTTTCGAATGGGGGGACCCTGGGGTGGGTTGAAAGACCCAGATGACTTGGACTCAGTTGCCACAAGGATTCAAACATTCTCCTACAATATTTGGGGAAGCCCTGACAACAGAGCTCCTCTCCTTCCCATCAGATGCTAAGTGCCAGATCCTGCAATATGTGGATGACCTACTTCCAATGGCAGAGACTCGTACTCAATGCTGAGAAGGAACTAAGACTCTCCTGGGCCTGCTAGAACAGGCCGGATATACAATGTCATGGAAAAAAGGCCTAAATCTGCCAGGTAAATTACCTGGGGTTTGTTATAAAGGAGGGGAGGCATGCCTTGGGCTTAGAACGGAAACAAGTGATCAATTAGATATGCCCGCCTACTATCAAAAGGCAAGTGAGAGAATTTGGGGGAGCCGTGGGGTTCTGCTGGATTTGGATACCTGGCTTTTCACAGATAGCTAAGAAGAAGCTGAAACTGAACGGTTCTATGAAGACCTACAAGACCTTTTAGAATTAAAACCCAAAAGAGATGTCCTTTTCATTATAGAGGACTGGAATGCAAAAGTAGGAAGTCAAGAAACACCTAGAGTAACAGGAAAATTTGGCCTTGGAATGCAGAATGAAGCAGGGCAAAGACTAATAGAGTTTTGCCAAGAAAATGCACTGGTCATAGCAAACACCCTCTTCCAACAACACAAGAGAGGACTCTACACATGGACATCACCAGATGGTCAACACTGATATCAGACTGATTATATTTTTTGCAGCCAAAGATGGAGAAGCTCTATACAGTCAGCAAAAACAAGACCAGGAGCTGACTGTGGCTCAGATCATGAACTCCTTATTACCAAATTCAGGCTCAAACTGAAGAAAGTAGGGAAAACCACTAGACCATTCAGGTGTGACCTAAATCAACTCCCTTATGATTATACAGTGGAAGTGAGAAATAGATTTAAGGGCCTAGATCTGATAGATAGAGTGCCTGATGAACTATGGAATGAGTTTCGTGACATTGTACAGGAGGCAGGGGTCAAGATCATCCCCATGGAAAAGAAATCAAAAAAGCAAAATGGCTATCTGGGGAAGCCTTACAAATAGCTGTGAAAAGAAGAGAAGTGAAAAGCAAAGGAGAAAAGGAAAGATATAAGCATCTGAATGCAGAGTTCCAGAGAATAGCAAGAAGAGATAAGAAAGCCTTCTTCAACTTTCAGTGCAAAGAAATAGAGGAAAAGAACAGAATGGGAAAGACTAGAGATCTCTTTAAGAAAATTAGAGATACCAAGGGAACATTTCATGCAAAGATGGGCTCGATAAAGGACAGAAATGGTCTGAACCTAAC
>SJYC01062488.1:0-11070 GCA_006408675.1 Madoqua kirkii
GATTCTCCAGGCAAGAACACTGGAGTGGGTTGCCAGTTCCTTCTCCAATGCATGGAAGTGAAAAGTGAAAGTGAAGTCGCTCAGTCGTGTCTGACTCTTAGCAACCCCATGGACTGCAGCCCGCCAGGATCCTCCATCCATGGGATTTTCCAGGCAAGAGTACTGGAGTGGGGTGCCATTGCCTTCTCCTTAAGCTCTCTAACTATGGCTATATTTGGAGGGACTTTTAAAAAACCTTTTCATTTTGTATTGGGGACACGACTGAGCGACTTCACTTTTGCTTTTCACTTTCCTGCATTGGAGAAGGAAATGGCAACCCACTCCAGTGTTCTTGCCTGGAGAATCCCAGGGACGGGGGAGCCTGGTGGGCTGCACAGAGTAGGACACGACGGAAGCGACTTAGCAGCAGCAGCAGAGCTGATTTACATTGCTGTGATAGCTTCAGGAGAACAGTGAAGGGACTCAGCCATGCATATACGTAGTGATATGTGGTGCCTGGATGGGAGGGGAGTTTGGGGTAGAATGAGGGATGTTTTTAACCGAGGAGATGATAGAAAAGTCTAGTGGAGAATGCCCGGATGCTCACTAATGGATGAGAACTTTATACAGTTGATTTAACCACAACTTTTCCACTGCAGTGTGATTCCAAATCGTAATGCCTAAGAAAATGTTAAACCCAGTACCCCAGCTTCTAGCCAATATATTCAAATCTGTTTTTGATTATTTCTTTCTTTCTTGTTCTGAATTTTTTTTTATGTTCCAAACAGTTTCTGACATGTGCCATTTTTGAGCCAGCTTGCCGTTTCTTAATATTAGAGCACTTTCAGGGAAGCTGGGACAAGTAATTAGTACCTAGTCTGTAACCGCTTATGGTTTCTTTCTTTCCTTCCATTTTCCTCGCTCCATCCCTCCTTTCTCTCTCTCACTTTTACTTTTTTCCTTCTTGTTTAAAAGTGTTTTATTTCATTGTTCACTAAAAAGTTGAGGTGTGTAGGATGCAAAGTAAATAAGTAGGCAGTTTTCCATCACAAGTGGATGGAACAGCCTTTACTGTGGAAGCATATTTAACGTAAACTCTTGCAACATTATGTATAACTATTTTTAATGATGCAGTCCAAGTTCTGGGTTTAAAAATATTAAATCTGCACACATAAGACATTTGCAGTCAAATTTTAAGATCGATAAAGCCAAGGGCTTCCCCAGCAGTTCAGTGGTTAAGACTTCACCTTCCAATGCAGGGGTGTGTGTTTGATCCCTGGTTGGGGAGCTAAGATCTGGCATGTCTTACAGCCAAAAAACAAACAAACAAACAAGCAAAAACAACAAAAAAACACAACCAAACACAACAACAACAAAACCCAAAACCATAAAACTGAAGCAGTATTGTAATAACTTCAATGAAGACTAAAAAAATGGTCCTCATTAGAGCTAGTCCTTTCTTTATGCTCTCTTGTGCATTACTGTATTTTGGTATTGGCTACAATGTATACTGTGGAATTCTATTTTCATCAGTCTGACCCCAAAGTATATATACATATTACCCAGTTTCCTCAAGTCTCTATCACAGTACTTGGTGCATGCATGATCTTTCAGTGATGAGGTTATCAGTCTTGGGCCTCTCCGCATGTTGGTCAGAAGGTCAGCGCAGAGCACCAAGGATGCACAGGTTCTGCAAGGCTTGAGTGTTTTTGCAAGTTCTGCTCTATTTCACCATAGATTCCAGCCCATCATCATCTTCTGAGATGTTTATTTTTAGAGGCTAATTTTCTCCGCCACTGTTGAAATCATAGGGATGGTTGTTTTAGAACAATCCTTATTGATACCTATTTGATACTAACCATAGGGAAGGAGCAGATATTTTGAGGATTTCTTTAAATCTGGTGTAATGTGCTGACCTTTAGGTTGTGTATAACTTCAAAGGATGGGGAAGGGACTATTGCAAGAAACTGTGAGCATTTCCATAGTTCTTTTAATGAGGCTGCTATATTCTGAATCAGTGGTGGAGGCTCAGCGATCTGATCAGTCTGTTCTCAGTTCCTGTGAGGAGCGCAAGATGTCTTTTATGTAAAGCTTAAACTTTTGACTTTACCTGGGCAATACCATTAATAGCTCACATAAGCAGAAAGGGACTAAAAAAAATGGATTTGTTGTTTCAAAACAGATACGCAATTTTAGTTTAAAATAGCTTGTTTCAACAATATTTGATGCATTCTATAAAGACTTGTAAATGCTGATTGTTCTCTATTGAAAATTATTTCTGTTAAAAATACTCAAAGATGACTATTCTTTATACATACTCACATAGAAGAGGTTCAGTAGATAGACAATCTCAAGCCTGTCGATAAAGAGCTTTGATTTTTGGCTCGTGTATGCTATAGTTACTAAACTGTAGCTGTGATTTGGAGCCTCTTATTAGAAGTTTGTCAGCTTTATTCATATGAACAGCATCAGTTTGGAGGAAGAAGTTTTGAACTTCAGGATTGCTATCCCATTTTCACAACTGAAAACCCCTGTAATGGGAACTTTACATACTCTTAGAGATTTTTTTGAGCCAGGGGTATTAAAAAAAAAAGAAATAGGAGAATGAGAATAGAGACAGCTGCTGAAAGAGACTAACTGCTGCCACTGCTGCTGAGTCACTTCCGTCGTGTCCGACTCTGTGCGACCTCATAGACAGCAGCCCACCAGGCTCCCCTGTCCCTGGGATTCTCTAGGCAAGAACATTAGAGTGGGTTGCCATTTCCTTCTCCAGTGCATGAAAGTGAAAAGTGAAAGTGAAGTCACTCAGTCCTATCTGACTCTTGGCGACCCCATGCACTGCAGCCCACCAGGCTCCTCCATCCATGGGATTTTCCAGGCAAGAGTATTGGAGTGGGGTGCCATTGCCTTCTTTGGAAAGAGACTAAGGAAGACTTTAATTATTCAGTGGGTCTTTGTCACTTTTCAGCCAGGGACATATTTTTGCAAAAAGAGAAAAACTTTGATTTAACTAAATAGCAAATAGAACCCATCTTAGTGAGCTTCTGCTTGAGTTTTCTTTATCTTTTAGAATGCCCTTGTTCTCTCTGAATCCCTGGATCTCTGGTCTTTCAGTTACAATATCATTTTTCAAAGGGAAAAAATTGAATGACACTTTGTATTTTGTAAAGTTTTGTAAGTCATTATCTGTTATAGATAACAGGCGTTTTACAACAATCCTTTGTATTTTGGAAAGTTTTGTAAGGCATTACCAGTTATGGAGTTGGGATCTTTACAAACTCTAGGAAAAAATAAAAACCAAAAGGAGGGAGTTCATTCTGAGAGATTTAGTTCTACTCTATAGCATGAAACTAGAACATTCAAAATGTGATATAAATAAGGAAATGGTTAAATAAATTATAGTATTTATTTATGGGATACAATGGGATATAATATGGTATTTCTTATGAGATATAATGCAGACTTTTATTTTTTGATATTTTAAAGATTGAAGTATAGTTTTTGCACAACGTTGCATAAGTTACAGGTATATGACACAGTGATTCTATTTTTAGAGGTAATATTCCATTTATAGTTATTGTAAAATACTGGCTATATTCCCTGTGTTGTATAATACATCCTTGTATATGATGCACATTTTGAAAAAGCAATATGAATATATCTAAGCAGGGGTAGCAAACTTGGAGATTTATAGGGCCAGCCTGAAAGTGGGGCTGGGGGTTGCAGGACTCTGGTGTGCTGAGAGCGTCATTGCATCAGAGGGCCTCCTGCTTGTGATCAGACAATGTTGCTGGTTATTTTCATTAAAAGAAAATAATGACTTTGTATGATGAGACAAATATAATTAAAAAAAAAGATTTGTGAACTGCGAGCTTTAGTCTGCAACTCTAGTCTATACACAACGACCTGGAATGATGTCTGAGACAAACTGTTAAAGGAAGAAAAACCATTTGCAGAACAATAGATGTAGAATAAAGATTTATTTAAAAAACACTCTCCTCCATTGCACATGTGTGTGTATGTATGTTTGTAGTTGCGTAGATCAAAGTTTGTAAAATACTCTTGGTTTGTTAACTGTTGTTACCAGTGAGGAGGGAGCTGTGATGTGTATTTTTGGGGATGGGGTTGATATAGTTTAGGGAGGCTTTTGTTTTCATACTGTACACTTGTTGTATTCATTGGCATTTAAAAACTACAGTGTTTTTATGTATTGCTTTTGGAATTAAAAGCTCATTAAAACTGGATCTCAATGTGCAATTGCAAAAAAAAAATCTTGAAAAAGATTGGTAAAGCCAATTTCAAGCTACTTTTATTTTGAGTACAAGTTCACCATTACAAATATATGATGGTAACCAATGAAATAGTAATCCTCAAAGATCTTTGCTTTGTCCCACACAGACACATTTGTAATCTGAGTCCATGTGTTAAGTTTCCTTTCTGTAGTTACTCTTAAAATTACAGTGGTCATGCATTGAGTTCCGTGTGCATTTCTCACACCTCCTTTATCTCAACCATCCCATACTTTGCCATTCTCTTCTTTCTGGAAAAAAACAGTGCAATGATCCCAGACATGATTATTATTGCTGTGACCACAATGATAGTAACAACATCAGCTTTTAGACCCCATATTAAAAATCCAGGTGCTTAGAAAAAAAAAAAAACAAAGCTGAGGTGTAGTGCTTTATAATGTTGTGTTAATTTCTGCTGTACAACAACATGAATCAGCTATATGAATACATATACCTTCTTGCTAGTGAGCCTCTCCCCAACCCCACCTCTCTAGGTCATCACAGCACTGATAGAGCTCCTTGAGCTATATAGCAGTTTGCCACTTGCTGTTTTACACATGGCTTTTTAAAAAGTTAATATAGTAAATTAAAGTTTGACCAGGACTCAGCATTCAAATTTACTTTAAATATTTTAAAGGCCTTATATGAGGTGTTTGTAAGGAAATATTTTCTAAAACTCCTGCCAATAATTACTAATGGCTTTTGTTCTTTCTTTGTTTGCCAGGACAGTGTTTTTGCAATAGTTTTCATTATTATTCACAGTAAGAAACACATTTTACATTGTTATTCCTTACACAAACATGTATACATATACTAATGAAACAAAAGTGCGTTCATGGTAAAGTATTTTCATCATTGTGATCCACAGTGCACTCACCCAGGTTTCTATCCTAGTCTCATCTATTTCATTAAGAAATATGATTTGAACTTACAAAATTGATTTAATGATAGGTTTACATCAAACCTCAGTTGATAAGCAGTTGCTTAGAAACACACCTTGGCTTCCTCGCCAGCCACTTTCTGCTTTCAAGCTCCCCTATCTCCTCCTGTCTTGATGAAAGGTGTCCCAGGAGTCAGTTCCTTTTGGCAGGAAGAGTGACATCTGGGGCTAGGTCTGTGCTGAGCATTTTTCATTCTTGGTTAGAACCACAGCTACTGCTACTGCTGCTAAGTCGCTTCAGTCGTGTCCGACTCTGTGCGACCCCATAGACGGCAGCCCACCAGGCTACGGCAGCCCACCAGGCTCCGCCATCCCTGGGACTTTCCAGGCAAGAACACTGGAGTGGGTTGCCATTTCCTTCTCCAATGCATGAAAGTGAAAAGTGAAAGTGAAATCGCTCAGTTGTGTCCGACTCTTAGTGACCCCATGACTGCAGCCCACCAGGCTCCTCCATCCTTGGGATTTTCCAGCACCTGCTATTAAATTCGCCAAGTGTTCCTGGAAAATTCAATAATTTTCTCAGCAGTTTGAGGCTCACTCTGCACTCTTTCACCCCATCCATCGTTGTATTGTCTTTACATGGAGCTTTCTGACATGTTTTCTTATTTTCTGACAGTGGTCCTGCTATCCTTGTGCTGTGTTAGGTAGGGTTCATGGGGCAGAGTGAGCCGATGTGCTCTAGATTCCATTCTGACTTCTAAACTATAAGCCATGATAGGTGGTGCCCAGGAAAATACACTTTCTCCCTCAGATTTATTGAGATATGAATGATATACAATATGTAAGTTATATGTCATATAACAATGTGATGATTTGATACACATACACACACACACACATATACACATTGCAAAATGATTAAAGCAGTAAGGTTAGTTAGCACCTCCATCTCCTAATGCAGTCTCATTTTTATATGTACGTATGTGTGTGTAAGTTATTCCCTCAGTTGTTTGTGTCCAACTCTTTGTGACCCCATAGACTGTAGCCCGCCGAGCTCCTCTGTCCACAGAATTCTCCAGGCAAAAATACTGGAGTGGGTTGCTGTTCTCTTCTCCAGAGGATCTTTCCAATGGAGGGATCAAACCTGGGTCTCCTGCATTGCAGGTGGATTCTTTACCATCTGAGCCACCAGGGAAGCCCATATATGATATTTAAGATTTACTCTCTAAACATGTTTCAAGTATATAAAGCATTATTGTTAACTACAGTCAGCACACTGTACCTTGGATCCTCAGAATGGATTAATCTGATAGCTGGACGTTTCTACCCTTCAACCAAAATCTCCCCGTTTCCCCAGTCCGCAGCCTCTGGCAACTACTTTCTGTTTTTTATTTTTTTTCCCCAGGCAGGGTTTTTGATGATTTCCCTATTCACTCATTTTTGGCTGCGCTGGGTCTGCTCTGCTGCGCGGCTTCCTCCGGCTGCAGCGAGCAGGAGCTGTTCTGTAGCTGCAGTGCATGCACTTCTCATTGAGGCGGCTTCTCCGGTTGCGGAGCCCGGGCTTCGAGTGCGCGGGCTCAGGGGCTGCGGCGTGTGACTCAGTCGTTGCAGCTCTTAGGCTCTAGGGCACAGACTCGGTAGCTGTCCCTCGGCATGTGTGATCTTCCTAGACCAGGGGTCGAACGTGCGTCTCCTGAATTGGCAGGTGGATTCTTTACCACTGAGCCACCAGGGAAGCCTCTACTTTCTCTTTCTGTGAGTTTGGCCTTTTTAGATCACATAAATATGTGTCTAAATAGATCCATACAGAATTTGTGATCACAGATTTGGGTCTAAATAGATCACATACAGCCTTGGTCTTTGTCTCACTTATATCCCGCAGCCTATGGCCCTTATGTCTATTCATGTTGCTGCAATTGGCAGGATTCCCTCCTTTCCCTCTTTTGACATAAAATAGTGATGGACTAGCATTCCATCATATCTGTGTCTCTGTCTCTGTTTCTGTCTCTCTCACACACTCTCTATCCATTCATATACCCCAATTAAAATAAAAGATAGGCTCAAGAAAATATAGCTTTGGGGACATCTCTAGGGGTTTAATGGTTGAGACTCCTTGCTTCCACTGCAGCAAGCACGAGTTTGATCCCTGGTCCAGGAACTAAGATCCCACAAGCCTTGTCACTCTTGGGTAAAATTTAAAGAAAAATATATAGGTAGCTTTTAAAATTAAGGATTCACTTGAAATGCTTTGATAAGTCTTGTGTGACTTGTCCTAAATAAAGGTAAAATTTCAAAATACATATTATATCTGCTCTGTGGTATTGATATTCATAATATTAATAGACTAAAATCACATAATATACATATATAATAACAATGTACATTTAAACAGAATGATCACTGTTCAGTGATTTTTTGATATAGAGTTGTCTGCTGTGATACGTATTCTCATTTTCAATATAAGAAGGAATAGATTTAATTTCTTTTGTAGAGAAAAGGCTTCCTGGGAAAAATCCAACAGGCTCCACAGAAATTCATATTACAAAAGGAAGACCTCTTACTCAGCATTTGTTCTATTGTTACTAGAGAAATATCCTGGAGTATTTAAGAGAAAAATGCTAAAAATTAGCAGAGATATAATTTCCTTTCCACTCAAATTTAATGACTTGCTTCACTGATGAATCTTCGTACCTTTCACTGCCCAAACTTTGGTGGTCAGCTTTTCTTGTTATTAATGAAAGTAATTAAAAGGAACAATTATAGATCTTTCTGCGGAATTTAAGCCATTTCATCAAATATTCTAAAAGTTTCCATTTCACCTGATAGAGGACTTGAAAAAAATAATGTCCTTGAGGAACAAACCTTACAGCCCAATGTTGTACCACCTCTATGCATAGTTCATTGCCCTACAAGAAATTATGTCCTTGGAAATTGCTAGCAACTATTTTTAGGAAGAACACTGTGTTCTTATTCACAGTGGTTAACAGAAAAATGAACATGAAACTACTTTAGAGGACAAAACAGATGTCTTAGAATTTATTTAATTAGAGCTACTTCTGGTGTCCCAAACTCACTTTCAATTAATAAGAAGTTTTAGAACTTTTTCACACTTCATGTTGAAAACAAAATAGTAAAAAAAACTTTCTTGATAATATTCATGCAAAATTTGTTTTTTTTTTTATTGGTTCCTTTCTATCTAATGTCTGAAGTCATTTTTTAAAAATAATAAATGCAATTACTGCATTATTTTAGTACACGTTTGTCTTTTAAAAAAAATTGGAGTATAATTGCTTTACAGTGTTGCATTAGTTTCTGCAATACAACAAAGTAAATCAGTTATATGTATATATATATACCTTCCCTCTTGAGCCTTCCTGCCACCTCCATTATTACACCCCCTAGGTCATCAGAGAGCACAGCACTGATTTTTCTGTGCCTTATAGCAGCTTCCCACTAACTATTTATTTTATACATGGTAGTTTCTCCCTGAAACTGAGACTAATATCACCACTTTTGCTTACTCTTTGGCTACTAAGTAGACATTAGATTGTAAATGCATTTAAAATACAGTAATTTCCATGGATGGGAATACCAGAGCACCTGACCTGCCTCTTGAGAAACTTATATGCACGTCAGGAAGCAACAGTTAGAACTGGACATGGAACAACAGACTGGTTCCAAATAAGGAATACATCAAGGCTGTATACTGTCACCCTGCTTATTTGACTTATATGAAGAGTACATCATGAGAAACATTGAGCTGGAGGAAGCACAAGCTGGAATCAAGATTGCTGGGAGAAATCTCAATAACCTCAGATACGCAGATGATACCACCTTTAATGGCAGAAAGTGAAGAAGAACTAAAAAGCCTCTTGATGAAAGTGAAAGAGGAGAGTGAAAAAGTTGGCTTAAAGCTCAACATTCAGAAAACAAAGATCATGGCATCTGGTCCCATCACTTCACGGGAAATAAATGGGGAAACAGTGTCAGACTTTATTTTTGGGGGCTCCAAAATCACTGTAGATGGTGATTGCAGCCATGAAATTAAAAGATGCTTACTCCTTGGAAGGAAAGTTATGACCAACCTAGATAGCATATTCAAAAGCAGAAATATTACTCTGCCAACAAAGGTCCGTCTGGTCAAGGCTATGTTTTTTCCAGTGGTCATGTATGGATTTGAAAACTGGACTGTGAAGAAAGCTGAGCACTGAAGAATTGATGCTTTTGAACTGTGGTGTTGGAGAAAACTCTTGTGAGTCCCTGGGACTGCAAGGAGATCCAACCAGTCCATCCTAAAGGAGATCAGTCCTGGGTGTTCATTGGAAGGACTGATGCTAAAGCTGAAACCCCAACACTTTGGCCACCTCATGCGAAGAGCAGACTCATTGGAAAAGACTCTGATGCTGGGAGGGATTGAGGGCAGGAGGAGAAGAGGGTGACAGAAGATGAGATGGCTTGATGGCATCACTGACTCTATGGACGTGAGTTTGAGTAGACTCTGGGAGTTGGTGGTGGACAGGGAGGCCTGACATGCTGCAGTTAATGGGGTCACAGAGTCAGACACGACTGATCTACTGAACTGAACTGAACTGAATTGCCATGGGATTACTACATTTAAAATGTATTTACAATCTAATGTCTACTTAGTAGCCAAAGTGTAAGCAAAGTTGGTCCTATCAGTCTCAGTTTTGGGGGGAAATTGTCTGTATGCTGGAGAATGTGCTTTTTAATCATTCAATATTGAACTTAATTTCAATAGAGGAAGTAATCAAGTCACCAGCAATTATAACTCAGAAGAACTATTGCTGTGCTGCAGACTTGCAAGGGGAATGATGAGAAAAGAGAAGGGAAAGCAAATCGAGTTGAGGGGGTGTGTAGCCAGAACATGAGCTAAAAAAAACCATACTGGAGGGGTTAGAGCTTGACCCAGGGGCTGAAGGATATGTGGGATCTGGGCAGAACAAATCAAATATAAGAAACTTGTGTCCATGCCCCCAAATGGGTGCAAAAGATGCAGTTTGGAAGGCTGAGAGATGGCACTGATGAGGAAGGAAGCAGTCGCTATATCATGGCAGGCCTTACATGATGCACTACGAAATTAGAACCTCACCTTGAGAGAGTTAGGTAGGTGAGGGAAATGATGATATTTCTACTTATAAAGATGCATTTCCATGCTGCAGGAATCATGTTAAGCATCATCAGGGATTTTTTTTTCAATTGTGCACTTGCTATGTCCCAGAGATTGTTATTATATGTAACCCTCAAGGCAGCACTAGTCATTTTATAGCCTACAAAATAGGCTCTGAAATGTTACTTGCTTAGGGTACACATGTTGAGAGAGGCTGAACTTGAATGGAGATCAAGATGGTACAGCTGACAGTAACTTGATTTCCCTGAACACTGTGCAGTCTGCCTTCCATACATCCTAAAGGAACCAAAAGTTAAGCAGATCAAAATCAATGAATTTTCATAAACTCTCAAACATATTCATTTGGAGAGGTTGTTTCATTTTCCATGATTTTCTGTTAGACTTGCTTGCCCAATTACGTGCACTTGTTAAGTAAATTTTTCAGAGGAAAAACTTTAAAATACCATGGAAAATGTGAAGTTTATTGCCAAGTTGATATGTCAGTGTGATGACACACTGTCGACTTGCAAGAGGGAGAGAAGCATAGTGGTAGTAGTGTAAGAAGAATGTATATTTAGGGGCAGAGAGACATGTGGTGGATGCAGAAGACCTGGGACTTCCCTAGTGGTTCAGATTGTAAAGAATCTGTCTGCAATGTAGGAGACTCGCGCTCAATCCCTGGGTCAGGAAGATCCCCTGGGGAAGGAAATGGCTACCCACTCCAGTATTATTGCCTGGAGAATTCCATGGACAGAGGAGCCTGGCATGATGCAGCCCCTGGGGTCACAAAGAGT
>SJYC01062491.1:0-12557 GCA_006408675.1 Madoqua kirkii
TGTTGCAACTAGAGAAAGCCCACACACAGCCCCCAGAGCCAAAGAACTGATGCTTTTGAACTGTGGTGTTGGAGAAGACTCTTGAGAGTCCCTTGGACTGCAAGGAGATCCAACCACTCCATTTTGAAGGAGATCAGCCCTGGGATTTCTTTGGAAGGAATGATGCTAAAGCTGAAACTCCAGTCCTTTGGCCACCTCATGTGAAGAGTTGATTCATTGGAAAAGACTCTGATGCTGGGTAGGATTGAGGGCAGGAGGAGAAGGGGACGACAGAGGATGAGATGGCTGGATGGCATCACGGACTCGATGGACGTGAGTCTGAGTGAACTCTGTGAGTTGGTGATGGACAGGGAGGCCTGGCATCCTGCGATTCATGGGACCACAAAGAGTCAGACACGACTGACTGACTGAACTGAACTGATGGAAACCAAGCAAAGATTTCTAGTTACATGATTATGACTTAAATATTAATTCAAACATAACTAGAACTATCAATGAGTGGCTTTGATCCCTCTGTATTAAGAATTAGAAGGGAAACGAAAAATAAATATTGATATAAAGATCATGGCTTCAGATTGACCCCTGAGACAAGGATTTGAGCATAAGAAGTTTTACTTGGGAGGTGATCCCAGGGAATATTGTCAGTAAAAGAAAGAACTATTAAGTGCATTAAAAAAAACAGACTGTAACTGTGGGCACCTGAAGCTCAATTCAGTGTGCTGCTGCTGCTAAGTCACTTCAGTCGTGTCCGACTCTGTGCGACCCCATAGATGGCAGCCCACCAGGCCCCCCGTCCCTAGGATTCTCCAGGCAAGAACACTGGAGTGGGTTGCCATTTCCTTCCCCAATGCATGAAAGTGAAAAGTGAAAGTGAAGTCACTCAGTCGTTTCTGACTCTTAGCAACCCCATGTACTGCAGCCTTCCAGGCTCCTCCATCTGTGGGATTTTTCCAAGCAAGAGTACTAGAGTGTGATGTCATTGCCTTCTCTGAATGTCAGTGTAGACTTCTTTAATACTATGTAGAACAAAGCCAGGTTGTCCCTCAGAGGGACAGACAAACCTACTAGCTCCTGCCCATCACTGGTGAAGAGTTACCCCTGAGGCATTAACTTCCCAGCATCTTTGACCTTCCCATCAATACCTGCTCCTTTAGTCTGAGAGTCTCTTCAGACAGACTTGCAATGAAGTTCTTGGCCTGAATGAAAATGACAAAAGATGAGGAACATGAGTGGGGCAGAATATGTCTGGTACAGAAGGATTCTTATGGGAGAAGTGAGTTTCAGAAAATAGATAGAAAATGGAGAGAAGATAGAAAAACTAGGGGAAAAAAGCAGGGAACTTTTATCAAAAGTGAGCAAAGATTTTCATTTTCTTGTGCTTAGATTCAGTTCAATTAAGTCACTCAGTCGTGTCTGACCCTTTGTGACCCCATGAATCATAGCACGCCAGGGCTCCTTGTCCATCACCAACTCCAGGAGTTCACTCAGACTCACGTCCATAGAGTCAGTGATGCCATCCAGCCATCTCATCCTCTGTTGTCTCCTTCTCCTCCTGCTCCCCAATCCCTCCCAGCATCAGAGTCTTTTCCAATGAGTCAACTCTTCGCATCAGGTGGCCAAAGTACTGGAGTTTCAGCTTTAGCATCATTTCTTCCAAAGAAATCCCAGGGCTGATCTCCTTCAGAATGGACTGGTTGGATCTCCTTGCAGTCCAAGGGACTCTCAAGAGTCTTCTCCAACACCACAGTTCAAAAGCATCAATTCTTTGGTGCTCAGCCTTTTTCACAGTCCAACTCTCACATCCATACATGACCACAGGAAAAACCATAGCCTTGACTAGACAGACCTTTGTTGGCAAAGTAATGTCTCTGCTTTTAAATATGCTATCTAGGTTGGTCATAACTTTTCTTTCAAGGAGTAAGCGTCTTCTAATTTCATGGCTGCAGTCACCATCTGCAGTGATTTTGGAGCCCCCCAAAATAAAGCCTGACATTGTTTCCACTGTTTCCCCATCTATTTCCCATGAAGTGATGGGATTAGTCCCATGTAAATGAAAAATCATGTGTTTATGGAGACGGTGAGAGGCTGATGAGAAAGTGTGAGCAGTTGGAACTGTGGATTTAGTGCTTCCATATTGGGATTAACCCATGCAATACAATTAAAATCAAACATATGAATTGATTTATAGGTCAAATTTTTGTGAATTTCTTATTTTATATTTGTCAAAAGTGTGATGAATCTAACCAAGGAACACATTAGCTACAAGAAACTATGAAAATGATAAATGTAAAAGACATAGAGACTGGGTAGATGAAGCCACTTCAGAAATTAGTATACTGGTACTTCCTTCCTGAGCATTGGTAGGACGTTGGTAGTTTTATGTGTAAAAAAGTCAAATTAACTTCACGAGGTGAAGAGAAACCAATAATAGGTAGCTTTAGGAAGATAAAATGATTCTTTTTCAGATCAGTTTATGTGGACTGACTCTTGTGTTATTATAAATCATTGTCAGACATATCTTGTTTAACCTCAGCAGTTATAAAAGAGAGGTCAGTGAGTCTACTTGTAGAAAGGAATAGGCTAGAAATTTCAAAGTAATTGCTTTATTTTATGAGGTTTGTTCTTTACTATTTATCGAAGAAAGGATTGTCCATAATAACCTAATTATGAAGCATGTACTAAGATAGTCAAAATATGCATTTTGAATACTAAACACTTGGTTCTGGAAAAGTTACAGTGCTGTTTCAATTTGCACAGTGTTATTTTGGAGAAAGATATATCAGTGACAATATAATTTCTGTATTTTAGGGGAAAGTTCTGGCTTATTTTTCCACCTCTAGAAGTCTGAGTCTGTTTTAAGAAAAGGGCAAATCTGAAGGATGAAATTTAGCAGTGCTGCTATAATGCTGCAAGTCTGCTAAATAGTTTGTTCTTTTGCACCGTTGAGACTTTTTAATTAAAGAGGTTAAAAAAAATCACAAAGATGATTAAAGACGGAAAATATGACCCATGAGGGAAAAGGTGAAAGAATCAAAGTTATTTGGCCTCCAGACTAAAGGTCATTTTCATAATTGTCTTTAAGTACTTGTACAGCATTTACCCACCCTATGGTACACCACATAAATGTCTTCATCTAGAAAAATCAAAAGGAAGATGAGCCGAAATTGTAGTATAATGAATTTAATTAGATTGTAAGGAAGAGTTTGAGGGAGGAACAGTAAAGTAACTTAATTGTAATGATCATCAACTGATGAAAGCTTTGGGTCTTCTATTGAGTTCTTTAAAATGTAGGAAATAACTACATTTGATATTGACTTAGAGAAAAAGAAAAAGGCTCTATTTTTCGCCATTTTTAACATTTACCTGGGCATTCAATGTGAACAGTCATTTCAGTATTCACCTTGCATGCTTCTGAGTATCATTGACTATTCCTATTTATTTTATTATTAATACATTTTTATTTTTTAGATTTTAGGTTATCAGAATAATATCACACTTGATGGCACTCCACTCCAGTGCTCTTGCCTGGCAAATCCCATGGACAGAGGAGCCTGGTGGGCTGCAGTCCATGGGGTCGCTAAGAGTCAGACACGACTGAGCAACCTGACTTTCACTTCTCACTTTCACGCATTGGAGAAGGAAATGGCAACCCACTCCAGTGTTCTTGCCTGGAGAATCCCAGGGATGGGGGAGCTTGGTGGGCTGCTGTCTGTGGGATCACACAGAGTCAGACACGACTGAAGTGACTTAGCAGCAGCAGTATAGAAAAGTTACAAAGACAGTGCAGAGAGTTCCCGTATATGCCCCACCGAATTTTCCCTCTGGGGGGACATATTAGTGTGTACATTACACTGCACTACATTAATATGGTGTATTTATTCCAACTAGTGAACCAGTATTTATTTACTATTGTTGACTAAAGTCCATAGTTTATTCAGATTACTTAATTTTCAACCTAATGCCTTTTTTCTATTCCGGGATCCAGTTCAGTATACATACCACATTACATTTCAGACACTGTACCTCCTTAGACTTCCTTCATTTCTATAGCTTTTAAGACTTTCCTTCTTTTTGATGACCTTGACAGTTTTGAGCAGTACTGGTCAGATATTTTGCAGAAGAAGATTCAGCATATTAAAATATGACCCATAAAAGAAAAGGTAAAAAACAGACATGTGACCTTAGGACTAAATGCCATTGTTTTTTATTTCCTCAATAAGAATTTGCCTGATATTTTTCTCATGATTCAAGTGTGGCTATAGGAGAAGGCAATGGCACCCCACTCCAGTACTCTTGCCTGGCAAATCCCATGGGTGGAGGAGCCTGGTGGGCTGCAGTCCATGGGGTCGCTAGGAGTCGGACACGACTGAATGACTTCACTTTGACTTTTCACTTTGATGCTTTGGAGAAGGAAATGGCAACCCACTCCAGTGTTCTTGCCTGGAGAATCCCAGAGATGGGGGAGCCTGGCAGGCTGCTGTCTCTGGGGTCACACAGAGTCGGACACGACTGAAGCGACTTAGCAGCAGCAGCAGATAAGGGCAAAAGCGCAAATCTGAATTTCTGGAGAGGAAGACCATAAAGTACCATGCTCATTTCATCATTTGGGTGCATACTGTCAACGTGATTTCATATTTGGTATTGGCCTAGATCACCATTTGGGTGCATACTGTCAACACGATTTCATATTTGATATTGGCCTTGATCGCCTGGCTGCAGCAGTTTTGGTCAGGCTCTGTCTCTCTCTTGACTGCACTGGGTCTTCACTGTGACCCGAGGGCTCTCTCCAGCTGTGATGTGCAGGTTTCTCTTGTGGATCGCAGGCTCTAGAGTGCTTGGGCTTGGTAGTTGTGGAGCATGGGCTTGGTTGCTCCACAGCATGCAGGATCTTAGTTCCCCAACCAGGGATTGAACTCTTGTCCCCTGCACTGCAAGGTGGATTCTTTACCACCAGGTCAACAGGGAAGTCCTTGTATCTTCTTAATTAGATTCATTCATAGGTATTTTATTCTTTTTGATGTGGTCGTAAATGGAAATGTTTTCTTGGTTTCTATTTCTGATATTTTGTTGTTAGTGTATAAACAAACATATTTCTGCATATTAATTTTATATCCTACAACCTTACTGAATTCATTGATAAATTCTAATAGTTTTTTTTTTGATGATGTCTTTAGGATTTCATAGTATCATGCCATCTGCAAACAATGACAGTTTTACTTCGTCCTACTGATTTTGATTTCTTTTATTTCTTCTTCTTGTCTAAATGCTGTGGTTAAGACTTCCCATATTATGTGGAATACAATTGGTGAGAGTGGCCATCCTGGTCTTGCTCCTGATCTTAGATAAAATGCTTTCAGCTTTTCAATGTTTTGTATGATACTGGCTGCATGTCTGTCGTGTGCACGCGTGGTTAATAAGTCGTGTCCAACTCTCTGTGGCCCTCTGAACTGTAGCCCACCAGGCTCCTCAGTCCAAGGGATTCTCCAGGCAAGAATACTGGAGGAGGTTGCCATGCCCTCCTCCAGGGGATCTTCCTGACTTAGAGGTTGAACTGCATTGCTGGTGGATTCTTTAGCGGCTGAGCCATTGGTTTGTCATATATGGCCTTTATTATGATGAGGTATACTGTCCATTGGTAGACTCAAAATGAGTCCTTCCTCATCAGTGTTTTGGAATAGTTTGAGAAAAATAGGTGTTAACTCATTTTTAACTGCTTGGTAAGCCATCTGGTGTTGGTGTTTAGTTTGCTGGAAGTTTTTAAAAATACTGATAAATTTCATTGCTGGTAATTGGCCTGCTCATGTTTTGTATTTCTCTTGATTCAGTCTAGGGACATTTCTATGAATTTAGAAATCTAAATTCTAAATCCATTTGCTCTAAGATGCTCGTTTTACGGGCATTTTCTGAGTTTTGTTGCTGTTGTTGTAGCCATCCTAATGGATATGAGTTGGCATCTCATTGTGATTTTGATTTTGATTTCCATAGTGATTAGTGATGTTGAATATTTTTCATATGCTTGCTGGCCATAAGTATATCTTCTTTAGAGAAATATCTGTTCATATATTTTGCCCATTTTTAAATTGGCTTGTTTCTTTTGCTATTGTTGCATTATTAGGAATTTTTAATATATTCTGGATATTGACCTCTTAACAGATCAGTGATTTGCAAGTATTTCTCATATTTTAGGTTGCTTTTTCACTCTGTTAATTGAGTGCTTTGAAGCACAGAAGTTTACATTTTATTTAGTGCAATTTATCCAGTTTTACTTTTGTCCCCTATAATTTTGTTGTCACATCTAAGAAATGATTGTCATTTGCAGTGTCATAAAATTTTCCCACATAGTCACTTCTAAGAGTTTTATAGGTTTATGTTTTATGTTTAGATTTTGATCCACTTAAATTTTTTATTTAAGGCTTCCCTGGTGGCTCAGATGTTAAAGCGTCTGCCTGCAATGCGGGAGACCTGGGTTCGATCCCTGGGTTGGGAAGATCCCCTGGAGAAGGAAATGGCACCCCACTCCAGTATTCTTGCCTGGAGAATCCCGTGGAGGAGCCTGATGGGCTACAGTCCCCAGGGTCGCAAAGAGTTGAACATGACTGAGAGACAACTTTCACTTTCAAATTTTTTATTATATGACATGAGTCCAAATTCATTTTTCCTCATATGTTTATACACTTTCTTCAACACTATTTGTTGAAAATACTGTCCTTTCTCCACTGAATGATCTTGGCATCCTTGTCAACATTTATTTGACTGTGTACCTGAAGTTTTATTTCTGGCTTCCCTATTTTATTGCATTGGTATATATGTCTGTGGGAAGGTACACTTTAAAATACATTTTATGTCTGAAATATCTCTAAAAATATCATCAAAACTAGCTAATATTTTGGCTGGGTAGAGAACTGAGTTTCCTTTTATAATTTAAAGGCATTATTCTACTAACTTTTATCTTCTAGGGTTGCTGTTTAAAACCAGTAAGCTGGACGTTTGGTGTAACCTTTCAATCTGGAAATTCAAGGTCTTTTTTTCTGTTGAAATTTCCTGTAATAGTTCTTAAATGATTTTCTTCCTTCTACTCTCTCTCTTCTCTCTTTTGAGCATATATTATATGGGCGTTGCACTTCATGAACTAATTCTCTCCTCTCTTATTTCCTTTCTTGTTTCCATTTCTTTTTCTTGTTGCTGACTTTCTAGGGATTTGTACACACATATCTTGCAATCCTTCACTGATGTTTTTAAATTTTTGCCTTCATGAATGTGGCTTCCAAAACTGCTTTAATGCATTCTTTATATTTTTACAGAGTCAGTATCTTCTCTCATTTTTTCAAGATGAATAATATATTTTTAAAGTTTTATTCTCCCTCCATAGTCTCAGTTTCTTTTATTTTGATCCTGTTTTCTTATCTTCCAAGTTATAAGTCTTGCTCAGGGATCTGATAATTCTTGGTTCCCAGTTCCCAGTTAAAAATGGGGGACAAAAATCATATTGGTAACTTTGACAGATTGTCAGGAATTGTGAACTTTGAATTTCTCTCTGGGGTAGGATTTCTCAACCTCAGCACTATTTAAAATTGGGGATAGATTTTTTTTTTCTTTTTCTTTTTTGTCATTAGAGGTGGAGACTGTCCTGATACATAGCAGCATTCCTGACCTTTACCTGCTAGATGCTAGTAACACTCCTTTCTGTTGTGTCAGCAAAATGTGTCCAGATATTGATAACTCTTTCCCTGGGGGAGTGGGGTGGGAAAATTGCTCCCAGTTGAATACTACTGCTTTAGTGTAGGCTGCTTTTTATTTGTTTATTTATTTTTTTACCTTAAACTGATTTTATTTGTGTATTTCAGGCAGATTAAGAAAAGGCATAGTACAAATACACTCAAATATAATAGTGAACTAAGATCTGATTATATTTTGCAGTTGTTGCATTGCATAATAAAAATAAAAATTAATATGGCCTTTATTATGATGAGGTATACTGTCCATTGGTAGACTCAAAATGAGTCCTTCCTCATCAGTGTTTTGGAATAGTTTGAGAAAAATAGGTGTTAACTCATTTTTAACTGCTTGGTAAGCCATCTGGTGTTGGTGTTTAGTTTGCTGGAAGTTTTTAAAAATACTGATAAATTTCATTGCTGGTAATTGGCCTGCTCATGTTTTGTATTTCTCTTGATTCAGTCTAGGGACATTTCTATGAATTTAGAAATCTAAATTCTAAATCCATTTGCTCTAAGATGCTCGTTTTACGGGCATTTTCTGAGTTTTGTTGCTGTTGTTGTAGCCATCCTAATGGATATGAGTTGGCATCTCATTGTGATTTTGATTTTGATTTCCATAGTGATTAGTGATGTTGAATATTTTTCATATGCTTGCTGGCCATAAGTATATCTTCTTTAGAGAAATATCTGTTCATATATTTTGCCCATTTTTAAATTGGCTTGTTTCTTTTGCTATTGTTGCATTATTAGGAATTTTTAATATATTCTGGATATTGACCTCTTAACAGATCAGTGATTTGCAAGTATTTCTCATATTTTAGGTTGCTTTTTCACTCTGTTAATTGAGTGCTTTGAAGCACAGAAGTTTACATTTTATTTAGTGCAATTTATCCAGTTTTACTTTTGTCCCCTATAATTTTGTTGTCACATCTAAGAAATGATTGTCATTTGCAGTGTCATAAAATTTTCCCACATAGTCACTTCTAAGAGTTTTATAGGTTTATGTTTTATGTTTAGATTTTGATCCACTTAAATTTTTTATTTAAGGCTTCCCTGGTGGCTCAGATGTTAAAGCGTCTGCCTGCAATGCGGGAGACCTGGGTTCGATCCCTGGGTTGGGAAGATCCCCTGGAGAAGGAAATGGCACCCCACTCCAGTATTCTTGCCTGGAGAATCCCGTGGAGGAGCCTGATGGGCTACAGTCCCCAGGGTCGCAAAGAGTTGAACATGACTGAGAGACAACTTTCACTTTCAAATTTTTTATTATATGACATGAGTCCAAATTCATTTTTCCTCATATGTTTATACACTTTCTTCAACACTATTTGTTGAAAATACTGTCCTTTCTCCACTGAATGATCTTGGCATCCTTGTCAACATTTATTTGACTGTGTACCTGAAGTTTTATTTCTGGCTTCCCTATTTTATTGCATTGGTATATATGTCTGTGGGAAGGTACACTTTAAAATACATTTTATGTCTGAAATATCTCTAAAAATATCATCAAAACTAGCTAATATTTTGGCTGGGTAGAGAACTGAGTTTCCTTTTATAATTTAAAGGCATTATTCTACTAACTTTTATCTTCTAGGGTTGCTGTTTAAAACCAGTAAGCTGGACGTTTGGTGTAACCTTTCAATCTGGAAATTCAAGGTCTTTTTTTCTGTTGAAATTTCCTGTAATAGTTCTTAAATGATTTTCTTCCTTCTACTCTCTCTCTTCTCTCTTTTGAGCATATATTATATGGGCGTTGCACTTCATGAACTAATTCTCTCCTCTCTTATTTCCTTTCTTGTTTCCATTTCTTTTTCTTGTTGCTGACTTTCTAGGGATTTGTACACACATATCTTGCAATCCTTCACTGATGTTTTTAAATTTTTGCCTTCATGAATGTGGCTTCCAAAACTGCTTTAATGCATTCTTTATATTTTTACAGAGTCAGTATCTTCTCTCATTTTTTCAAGATGAATAATATATTTTTAAAGTTTTATTCTCCCTCCATAGTCTCAGTTTCTTTTATTTTGATCCTGTTTTCTTATCTTCCAAGTTATAAGTCTTGCTCAGGGATCTGATAATTCTTGGTTCCCAGTTCCCAGTTAAAAATGGGGGACAAAAATCATATTGGTAACTTTGACAGATTGCAGGAATTGTGAACTTTGAATTTCTCTCTGGGGTAGGATTTCTCAACCTCAGCACTATTTAAAATTGGGGATAGATTTTTTTTTTCTTTTTCTTTTTTGTCATTAGAGGTGGAGACTGTCCTGATACATAGCAGCATTCCTGACCTTTACCTGCTAGATGCTAGTAACACTCCTTTCTGTTGTGTCAGCAAAATGTGTCCAGATATTGATAACTCTTTCCCTGGGGGAGTGGGGTGGGAAAATTGCTCCCAGTTGAATACTACTGCTTTAGTGTAGGCTGCTTTTTATTTGTTTATTTATTTTTTTACCTTAAACTGATTTTATTTGTGTATTTCAGGCAGATTAAGAAAAGGCATAGTACAAATACACTCAAATATAATAGTGAACTAAGATCTGATTATATTTTGCAGTTGTTGCATTGCATAATAAAAATAAAAATTAGCTGGTTAAGTGAAGGAGACAAAGAGAAATCAAAGGGTACAACAAATAGCAGAGCAAAACAATAAAGAGAAAGTGCTATGATGACATATAAGAAACAAATTGCCAGTCCAGGTTCGATGAAGGATACAGGATGCTTGGGGCTGGTGCACTGGGATGCCACAGAGGGATGGTACGGGAGGAGGGAGGAGGGTTCAGGATGGGGAACATGTATACACCCGTGGCGGATTCATGTCGATGCACGGCAGAACCAATACAATATTGTAAAGTAATTAGCCTCCAATTAAAGTAAATAAATTTAAATTAAAAAAAAAATAAGGAGAAAGTGGAAAATTCAATCTGCTACTTGCAAGGCAAACAATAAATACCAAGGAAGACCTTCACACAACAGTATTCTGAAAGGTAGGCTGCTTTTTAGAAAAATTTCCTAGAATTAGGCTTCCTAGGTGGTGCTGTTGGAGAAGGCAATGGCATCCCACTCCAGTACTCTTGCCTGGAAACTCCCATGGACAGAGGAGCCTGGTAGGCTGCAGTCCATGGGGTCGCTGAGTCAGACACGACTGAGCAACTTGACTTTCACTTTTCATTTTCATGCATTGGAAAAGTAAATGGCAACCCACTCCAATGTTCTTGCCTGGAGAATCCCATGGATGGCGGAGCCCAGTAGGCCGCCGTCTGTGGGGTCCCAGAGTCAGACAGGACTGAAGCGACTTAGCAGCAGCAGCAGCAGCAGGTGGGGCCGTTAGCAAAGAATCCGCCTGCCAATTCAGGAGACACAACAGATGCAGGTTCAATCCCTAGATTGAGAAGACCTCCTGGAGTGGGAAATGGCGGCCTATTCTAGTATTGTTCCTGCCAAAGGTTTACAAAGGTTCAAAGGTTTACAAAGAGTTGGATATGACTGAATAAGCATGTGTGCAGGTGAGTGTGTGCACGCACGCTCACACACACACACACTCTCTCTCTCTCTCTCTCTCTCTCTCTCTCCTAACTCCTCTTGGGCTAGTCAGGTTTCCAGGAAAGAACCTTCTAATCACTTGTTTGTAGGATAAAGGTGTAATTGTCAGGCTTCTGAGAGCTCAGTGGGGCAAGGGTATTGGGAATCTTTGCATTTATATTGGTCTGCTGTTTCATTATTTTCCCTTGTTAAATGTAATAATTAAGCCCCCAGCTCTTTCCAGTATTCATCAGTCTAGAGACCTTCTGTTTTCTTTATCCAACAGTGTAAACTTTCTGTCAAAAATGGGATGGAGGCAGGAGATTTAAACATGTAAATGTCCTTTAAAACTAAATTTTCCTTGATCGCCTCCATAGTTAAGCCCCTCTCCTGGAAACACTGGGTGCTGCCTGTTCCTGAACAATTTGCAGACTCTATGCTCTAAACTGGGCTGTTCTTAGCTTTCCTCCTTACTTACTTGGTTTCTACCTTTCTTGACTTTAGGCTTTTCAACTCCCAAAATTCTGTGTTGTAGTCTTCCGAATATATTTGTGGGTTTTGTCTTAGTTTAGGCTGTTACAACAAAACACCATAGGCTAGGTGGCTTATAAATAACCAAATTTCGTTTCTCATATTTCTGGAGGCTGAAAGACTGAGATGAGGTGTATTTATTTGTTTAAAAAATGTCTTTTACTCTGGGTTTTAGTAGTATTTCAGGAGAGAGGAGACATCTAGATATGTTTTCACATTTTTAGCCCCAAAGATTCTTGTTTTGTTTTCCAAGATATTTGAAATGTGTAATAAAATATGACCCGTTAAAACAATGCGTGACTTAGACTTACAAGAGTGATGTTCTAAGAAAATGTATTTGCTCAATTTGTAAGTCTGCCTTTTTGTGTTTAACATAGTTGAGAGTCAGGTATACTGAGTAGGTAATTAAGACTTGAATTGTCTAACAGGATTTGATTAATTATGTATGTAAGTGGTATTAAATGTTTTGAAAGGATTTAACTTGTTAAACATGAATTATTATGTATAATTCAAAGAACAAATGAAATTGAGGTTTTTATTTTTAGCTAAAAGTTCAGAAATAAAATAAGACCTTTCAATTTATCTTATGGAGCTAAGTAAAGCAATATTTTAACATGTATAAATTTAATAAATTAAATATTAATCAATATTAATGGAAATATGGAAAATATCACAAAGAATTTCTTTTCATGTATGAAATCCTGCCCCCCCATCTCCATATGTAAAAGATCACTGACAAATATCTATCTCAGATTGTAGATTACATAAAAATGCAAAATAACCAAAAGATAAGCT
>SJYC01062492.1:0-15003 GCA_006408675.1 Madoqua kirkii
CTGTCAAAAATGGGATGGAGGCAGGAGATTTAAACATGTAAATGTCCTTTAAAACTAAATTTTCCTTGATCGCCTCCATAGTTAAGCCCCTCTCCTGGAAACACTGGGTGCTGCCTGTTCCTGAACAATTTGCAGACTCTATGCTCTAAACTGGGCTGTTCTTAGCTTTCCTCCTTACTTACTTGGTTTCTACCTTTCTTGACTTTAGGCTTTTCAACTCCCAAAATTCTGTGTTGTAGTCTTCCGAATATATTTGTGGGTTTTGTCTTAGTTTAGGCTGTTACAACAAAACACCATAGGCTAGGTGGCTTATAAATAACCAAATTTCGTTTCTCATATTTCTGGAGGCTGAAAGACTGAGATGAGGTGTATTTATTTGTTTAAAAAATGTCTTTTACTCTGGGTTTTAGTAGTATTTCAGGAGAGAGGAGACATCTAGATATGTTTTCACATTTTTAGCCCCAAAGATTCTTGTTTTGTTTTCCAAGATATTTGAAATGTGTAATAAAATATGACCCGTTAAAACAATGCGTGACTTAGACTTACAAGAGTGATGTTCTAAGAAAATGTATTTGCTCAATTTGTAAGTCTGCCTTTTTGTGTTTAACATAGTTGAGAGTCAGGTATACTGAGTAGGTAATTAAGACTTGAATTGTCTAACAGGATTTGATTAATTATGTATGTAAGTGGTATTAAATGTTTTGAAAGGATTTAACTTGTTAAACATGAATTATTATGTATAATTCAAAGAACAAATGAAATTGAGGTTTTTATTTTTAGCTAAAAGTTCAGAAATAAAATAAGACCTTTCAATTTATCTTATGGAGCTAAGTAAAGCAATATTTTAACATGTATAAATTTAATAAATTAAATATTAATCAATATTAATGGAAATATGGAAAATATCACAAAGAATTTCTTTCCATGTATGAAATCCTGCCCCCCCATCTCCATATGTAAAAGATCACTGACAAATATCTATCTCAGATTGTAGATTACATAAAAATGCGAAATAACCAAAAGATAAGCTGTTATAACAGAGATAATACAATTAAGATAGAACAGTTAAGGCAGGGAAGACTAGTTCTGAGGGTTTGCAGTAGTTCAGGTGTGAGATGAGAATGGAATGGGCTGTAATGAGGCATAAGCCATGGAGAGAAGTGGATAGAGGGATGCTTTTGAGAATAATTGCTATTTGGTTACAGGCAAGTTTTGGGATGTAAGGAGAAGGAACTTTCATGGAAGGCTCCAAGCTTTCTGGCATAAGCAAATTTGGGGATGAATGGGTCATTTACTGAGACTTGGAAAATTGGAGGAAGACTAGCTTGTGGGTGGGATCTAGCCTTTAAGAGCTCAATTGCAACAATAATCTTTTTGAGGTACCTCTTGGCTATTTAAATGGAACTATAGAGTAAGAGATACAGATATGGAGCTCAGAAGAGTGATCTGGGCTAGTGATAGATGGTATTTCGAGTCTTGTGGTGAGGGGAGTTTGTCAGTTCAGCCCCAAAAAGAGAAAAGCAGAATGAAAACCAAAGGAAGCCTATGTATGGTTTGTCACACATAATGGAACATTAATTAGTAGGCTGTACAGCCTAGAAAGTGTGAAACTTGTAGGATGTATTTAAACTACATTTTAAACTTAAATTTTTTAGACAACATATTATTTTGATGTGTAGAAAAGTTTTCTTTATTTAGAGACTATTTATTAAGCCACTTATGAATATGGCACTATGCAATTAATGTGCTGTCTGAAATAATTTAAACAAGCAGAAGTGAGTAACTTCTGTCAGATTAAAATCTTCCTACTCCTGTTCACACATAGACTTACGAAGCTGGAAGGGATATAGTAAGTTTATGTATTCTGAGCCTTTGTCTCTTGCCTGGATTGCTTGCATAATACTTCTGACAAGTTTGATTGAACACCTACAATGAAAGTAAACACTCATATTCTTAAAGAAGTTCATACAATTTTGTTGTTGTTCTTTAGTCATAAGTTGTGTCTGACTTTTTGTGACCTCATGGATGGCAGCATACTAGGCTCCCCTGTCCTCTACTATTCTAGGAGTTTGCTCAAATTCACATCCATTGAGCTGGTAATGCTATCCAACCATCTGTTGTCTCCTTCTCCTCCAACCCTCAATCTTTCCCAGCATCAAGGTCTTTTCCAGTGAATCAGCTCTTTGCATCAGGTGGCCAAAGAATTGGAGCTCCAGTTTTGGCGTCAGTCCTTCCAATGAACACCCAGGACTGATCTCTTTAGGATGGACTGGTTGGATCTCCTTGCAGTCCAAGGGACTCTGAAGAGTCTTCTCCAACACCACAGTTCAAAAGCATCAATTCTTTGGTGCTCAACCGTCTTTATGGTCCAGTTCTCACATCTGTACATCTGACTACTGGAAAAACCATAGCTTTGACTGTATGGACCTTTGTTGACAAAGTGATGTCTCTGCTTCTGAATACGCTGTCTAGGTTTGTCATAGGTTTCCTTCTAAGAAGCAAACACCTTTTAATTTCATGGCTGTAGTTACTGTCCTAGTGATTTTGGGTGCCATTTCCTGCTTCTGGGGATCTTTCTTCCCCAGGGATCTAACACTATCTCTTGTGTCTCCTGCCCTGGCAGGCAAATTCTTTACCAGTATTGCCACCTAGGAAGCCCTTCATACAATTGTATGTGACTTTAGTTGTTTCTGAAAGTTTCCCTTATAGTGAACTGAAACATTCTTCCCTGTGTCTTCCAACCATGATTCTTATTTTGCTTTAAAGGGCCATCTAGAATATAAAACTTTCAAATATTTAATGATCACTAGTGTGAATTTTCTGGTACAGTGCCAGAACTTCAAGATCCAGTGTGGTAGATTTCTGAGTTCTCGGCTCTGTTCTATCATCATTTTCTCTAAAACTGACTGAACCCCAGTACTCTGGACATGATCCAACCAATGAAAATTGAGTCTCATTATGGTCCATCTTGTTTGGACACTGAATTTCCATTAAAGTAGCCCAAGATAACTTTGACTGTGTTGGGGGGAGTTGTTATATTACAGTATTGTCTCCTGGAGCTTGAAATCTACTAAAATCCTTTTGTGTCCCAGCTGCTAATCAGGCCTGCCCTCTTCAGAACAGGTACATTTGAGTTTTTAAATTTAATTACAGGGCCTGGCTGTTATCCTGTGAACTTTCCTCTTGTTAATTTGGCCAACCTTTAGAGCTTGTCAAGGATATTTTAGAGCTGAGTTTTGTCCTTAGTACATTAGCTGGTATTACCTGTGATTTTGTAAGCAAAGCTGACATTTTTTGTGCTAGCCATTTCCCATGCACTCTTCACCTGGTGCTTCTGACACCAGGTGCAGTGTTGATGGCAGATTTTTTTCAGTCCCTGGAGGCAGTGTAGCACGTGGTGGAGAGGAAAGTGGGACATGAAGTCAAGGCCACCCACATGAGCTCTGTGGTCTGAGTATTTCAACACTCTCTGGGCTTGTCTTTCCTTATTTCTAAAACAGGGATCATAATAAGTGCCTTGTGAATTTGTTCTGAGGACAAAATGAAATAATTCCCATAAATCACTTACCACAGTTCATGAACAAAGTACATTTTCAATAAGTGTTAGCTTTCGGTTTTATAGTAATTCCTTTCCAGCAAGGGGACTGAGGTCTGGCAGGCTTAACTCACTTTCCCAAGGTCACAAGGTGGTCAGAGAATGAATTAGGGCTTAGTCCACAGGTGCTAGAGTCAGAAATCACGGAATTCTAACTTTGGGCTTGACACTTGCTAATTATTGGTCAATTCATGACCTTGGATTAGTGATTTAAACCCTTTTCCCTTCAGTTTTTTCACCTATAAATTGGAGAATTTAGTGTCCCCATCAAAGGTTATTAGGAGAATTCAATTAATAATATGAACAAAATCCATAATGTTTAACTCCTCAAACAATAATTCTCTTTACCATCTATCTTAACCTACCCCTTGGTTACCCAGACCCATTAGGTTTAAATTAAATAAGATACGAAAAGCACATAGCCTACAGTATGGAACATAGGATGCATTCATTAAATAAGAAGCAATTTTAAACAACTTACACCTATGGGATTTGACGAAATCAGAAATATATTTCTGAATGTTTTCCCTAGGGTTTAATTAACAAAAGGTATAATTTCCAAGAATTTCCAAGTGACTTTAGTTTTTGTTTAAATTTTTTTCAATTTTAAGATACACAGCAATCTGAGATAGTAGGATCAAGTGACATTCAGACTATATAAAACCCTTAGAAACTGAGGAAAGGCAAGGTGCCAAGTTGCCTGTTACAGTCAGAAAAGATTTTTGACAGAAGTTCTGCTCAGGATGGCTGCAAAACATGGGTAGCATTTGAAAAATTTTATCAGAAGAGGAATCCATAAGAGTTAAGAGAACTGTTCTACCTCCAACATGGAGAGGCAGTCACCAAATTATGTGTGAGTGGTGGGGAGAAACAGACCTGAGAGACAGTTTGAACTTATTGCTTTACATACATACCTGAGAAAGAATTATTTGAAAAGATTTTTAGCTAAAATAAAACAGAGCTGCATTTCCACACACAGTCATTTGCACATGCCATTCAATCTGTTTTGGACTGAACTTTGCGAGGCAGAGGGCCAGTTCCTTTCTCAGGCACTGAGCTTATGTGGCGATAAGGTGGCATGGACCATCACACTGTGCTTCATGACTGTTCAGTATGTACCATCCTGTGGGCACACCTAATCCTCACAAGAACCCTATATTGAGGAAGGTGCAATTACTGTGTTCATTTCACATGTGAGGTAACAGGCTCAGAGAGACTCAGTAATTTACTGGAGGCCACAGGATGAGTCAGTGATGGAGCTGAGCTTGACTGGGAGAGTTGGGTTCAAGACATTTTGCTCTCATAAGTGTGTGTTTGAAAGAATCTTATCTCAGAAATGGCCACAATTAGCAGCCACACACACTGATGCTAAGTAAAGAATTTTCACCTCTGGAGAAAGAATTTTTAAAAAATGTCACTTACATTTCATTAAATATTCCTAACTGAATTTCAAACTCAACATGGGATGAATAACAGAATTTTACATCTCACTTGCACTCAAAGAAAGTGAAATTGTTAGTTGCTCAGTTGTGTCTGACCACAACCAAAATTTACAGTATGATTTGAAACAAGTCCGTGTTTTAAAAAGCTTTTGGTAAAGATAATTCCAGGTAAGGAGAGGATAAAGAATGAGATGACAAGAAGCATTTGGTTTTATATATATATATGTAAGACCTTGAGACAAGGTAGAATGAGAGGGATCACCTACACTATGCTTAATGACTGTTTACTATATATCATCCTCTGTGCACACTTAATCCTCACAAGAACCTATCAGGAAGGGTATACATTATATAAACATATCAGCATGCGTGTGTGCCAAGTTGCTCCCATCATGCTTGAAGCTTTGCACCCCACCGACTGCAGCCCACCAGGCTCCTCTGTCCATGGGATTCTCCAGGCAAGAGTACTGCAATGGGTTGCCATGCCCTCCTCATGTATATATCACTTCCTTGTATAATTATGGCAGATTTGTGTTGCTGTACGGCAGAAACAAACACAACATTGTAAAAACGAAATGAAATCAGAAAAGAAATGAAAAAAGAAATGAAAAAGAAATACTTAGCCTTAATAAGCAATGGAATATAGACCTATTAATCTTTAATTTTAGAATATTATTTAAATAAATCTGCTTATAGTTATTCTCTCTCACAATAGTTGAGCATGTTGGCTTTTAAGGAATTTTTATATACATTTGTAAAATACTGAAAACCAATCAGATCAGAAATGAGCACATTACAACTCAACTTTTTTATGAAGAAAATAATGCTAAAGACCAAAACTGATGTCATCATTGAAATTGACAGCTTTCTATAACAATAGAATGGGAAAGACTAGAGATCTCTTCAAGAAAATTAGAGATACCAAGGGAACAGTTCATGCAAAGATGGGCACAGTAAAGGACAGAAATGGTCTGGACCTAACAGAAGCAGAAGATATTAAGAAGAGGTGGCAAGAATACACAGAAGAACTATACAATAAAGATCTTCACGACCCAGATAATCATGATGGTTTGATCACTCACCTGGAGCCAGACATCCTGGAATGTGAAGTCAAGTGGGCCTTAGAAAGTGTCACTATGAACAAAGCTAGTGGAGGTGATGGAATTCCAGTTGAGCTATTACAAATCCTAAAAGATGATACTGTGAAAGTGCTGCACTCAATATGCCAGCAAATTTGGAAAACTCGGCAGTGGCCACAGGACTGGAAAAGATCAGTTTTCATTCCAGTCCCAAAGAAAGGCAATGCCAAAGAATGCTCAAACTACTGCACAAGTGCACTCATCTCACATGCTAGTAAAGTAATGCTCAAAATTCTCCAATCTGGACTTCAACAATATGGGATCTGTGAACTTCCAGATGTTCAAGCTGGTTTTAGAAAAGGCAGAGGAACCAGAGATCAAATTGCTGATATCCACTGGATCATCAAAATAGCAAGAGTTCCAGAAAAATATTTACTTCTGCTTTATTGACTACGCCAAAGCCTTTGACTATGTGGATCACAACAAACCATAGAAAATTCTGAAAGAGATGGGAATACTAGGCCACCTTACCTTCCTCCTGAGAAATCTGTATGCAGGCCAAGAAGCAAAAGTTAGAACTGGACATGGAACAACAGACTAGTTCCAAATTGGGAAAGGAATACTTCAAGGCTGTATATTGTTACTAGGCTTATTTAACTTATATGCAGAGTCATGAGAAATGCTAGGCTGGATGAAGCTCAAACTAGAATCAAGATTTCCAGGAGAAATGACAATAACCTCAGATATGCAGATGACACCACCACCCTTATGGCAGAAAGTGAAGAAGAACTAAGGAGCCTCTTGATGAAAGTGAAAGAGGAGCGTGAAAAAGTTGGCTTAAAGCTCAACATTCAGAGAACTAAGATCATGGCATCTGGTGCCATCACTTCATGGCAAATAGATGGGGAAACAATGGAAACAGTGAGAGACTTTATTTTGCGGGGGCTCCAAAATCACTGCAGATTGTGACTGTAGCCATGAAATTAAACAATGCTTGCTCCTCAGAAGAAAAGCTATGGACAACCTAGACAGTATATTAAAAAGCAGAGTCGTTGCTTTGCTGACAAAATCTGTCTAGTCAAAGCTATGGTTTTTCTAGTAGTCAGGCATGGATGTGAGAGTTAGACTATAAAGAAAGCTGAGTGCCAAAGAATTGATGCTTTTGCATTGTGGTGTTGGAGAATACCCTTGAGAGTGCCTTGGACTGCAGAGAGATCAAACCTAAAGGAAATCAGTCCTGAATATTCATTGGAAGGACTAATCCTGAAGCTGAAACTTCGATACTTTTGGCCACGTGATGGGAAGAACTGACTCATTAGAAAAGATTCTGAGGCAGGGAAAGATTGAAGGCAGGAGGAGAAGGGGACGACAGAGGATGAGATGGTTGGATGGCATCACCGACTCGATGGACATGAGTTTGAGTAAGCCCGGGAGCTGGTGATGGACAGGGAGGCTTGGCATGCTGCAGTCCACGGGTCGCAGAGGGAGACACAACAGAGCAACGGAACCGAACTATTTGTATTTTAAGTCACAATGGGAAAATTGAAAGTTCTTATTGTTTGTGTAAACCATGGAAGATTTTAAGTGTGATGTTGTTTTGACAATGTTCTAAATTTGAGTCACATTTTTTTCTGATCAGAATTTTTATCAAGACATTGAATTTTGGGATTTTGAAACTAGTTTGTCATAATATATTGTGCCTAATCATAGTATTTATTTTCTAGGACTATTGTGAATGTGAGATTTATGTTTAGAGACAAAGGAATAACTTATTTAAAAAATAATATTAAATCCAATTTTAGCTGCCTATTTTAGACACTTAATACTTGGAGAAATCTATGTTATATTTACCACACTGAAGTTTTTTTTTTCTTTTCTTTTTTTGAGAGTGACTCTCATTGTTAAGTTAATGTGCTCATAGGGTGCAAATTTCTGTGTTCTGATAAGCAAGTGATTATTTTAAGGTGGTGTTGAGGGGGAAGACAATCTTGATTCCACTGGGAACCTTGCTGCTGCTGCTGCTAAGTTGTGTGAGTTGTGTCTGACTCTGTGCGGCCCCATAGACAGCAGCCCACCAGGCTCCCGGAAAATCATTTTTCCTATACTGTTGAAGTTTCTTTTTGGTAAACAGTATTTTCCTAAAACAAAAAGAGTGATGGAGAAATTGAGGGCTGTACATTTCCTCAAATGAACAGCATTGTATTCTGGATATCTTGCAATAAACAGAGTGAAAACTGTTCATTTTTCATTTTGAAGTAAAATACTTTCCAGAACCTTTAGTTTGTTCGTCCATTTGTTTTGTACATTTCATCACTGTTTGTGGCTCCTGTCTTTTTTCTTTTTTTAAGTTTTAATACTTTCTATAAAGATTTTGTAAATATGTCAAAAACTAGCGACTCCGCTCTCAGAAATGTGATGGAAGAAAGACTCAGCCAAGAGCGCGAGAGGAGATATCATGGAGAGAAGGCAAGGTCTGAGGGACAGCTGGGGCTGCACAAAGGTCAGACTCTGACCCATTTGGGTTTTGGTCTTGGTCTTTAATCCAGTAGTGATGGTGCAGTTCTTTCAACATGAAGCATCGAGTGGACCTTTGGGACTTTTGCCGACTGTATCTGTCTGTTGTGTCAGTTCAGGGGACAGAGCATAAGACATCAATAGATCATAGTTGCACTGCATTTTTGTGCACAATTTTCAAAGCTTTTCTATTTTATGGCTTAGAGATCTCCTCTAGGATGTAATTCAATTCTCTCAGCTCTTGAGATCTGTTGAAAGTTCTGTGCTAATTTCCCTGTCTCCTCTTGTCCCCTACTGAGCTTTAGGCAGTATGAGCAGTGGAGTCAGAGCTGTGAACCAGTCAATCAGAAGCTCGTGGACAGCCTATGATTAAGGTACCTTGAAAAATAGCCTCTTAAGGCTGGAAAAGTCTGTTCCAGTATATATTGTGCTGCTTAGTACCAGCTGTAATTTGACTTCAGAAAGCTATAGTTAAGGGAAAGATAAACTTTTCCCTAGAGCCAATTTTACTGCTTAATAATCACCACACAGTATCTGTCCTCAGGCAAAGGTAGTGGGGCTGCGGACTGGCTTCCACTTCACTCCGTGTGATGTAAAGTAGAAACCAACAAACTAGACAAGCAAAGCAGAATGCAGCAAGCTAAAATCCCTATCTTTTCTCTGCACTATATTGAAGAGACACTGGGAACAAGAGTAACATTATCATCAATCCGTATGAATAAAAAATAAAGATTAAACTTTATTGATGGGATTAGCACTTTGGTTTGTAATATTGTCTTTCTGCCTCCTGTAAACAATTTCTGCATTAGTATTCTGGATGCACAGTAATGGCATACTAATTTTATTGGTCCATGGAAACCTGAGACATATAAGGAGTTCACAATGCATTTACTAATCTATAACACCTTAAACTTTTTGCAAAGAGCTGGATAATTAACAATCATGTAGTGAAGTACACAGTAGTAGTTTCTCCTTAAAACTGAATTACTTTAAGAATGTATTAATACTATAATCAAGAATCATTGATAATTAATTAAGGTAACAACTAAAGCTGTGAAGAAATGTTTGTATATTTTTCTTGGTTGGGATGCTCATTATCTGCTGATTTGGGGCAAGATTTTGATGAAATAGCTAGTACAGAAGCTATAATTTGCCTGAGAAATGATCTATGTACATATGATAAAAAGCTCTCATGTACAATTCTTATAAATGATTCATAGAGTAAAAAGAACAAGAACAGCAAGTAAACTATACATTTTAATAGCACACTTTGAAAATAAAATGTACTTTATAACAATGATCTACATGCCCTGAAGAAAGCATGATCTATAAAGGACCAATTGATAAGCTGGACTTCATCAAAATGAAAACCTTTTTCTCTTCAAAAGAGATTGTAATAGAATGCCATGACAAACTACATGCTGGGAGAAAATATTGGCAAATGTTATATTTGATAAAGGACTCAGAATATATAATGAACACTCGGTTCTTAGCAATAAGAAAACAAACAAACAAAAAATTAAAAAAGAAATGGATTTGAAAAGATACTTCACAAAGAAGATAAACAGTTTGCAAATAACCACACAAAAAGATGCTCAACATTATTAGTCATTAAGGCAGTGCAAATTAAAATTCCCAAAGAGATACCACTTTATCCATTAGAATAGAAACAATTAAAAAGATTAACCTTACCAAGTGACTAGATTCCCCTTGGAGTTTAAATATATTGGTAAAAATAACACATGTCTATTTATGGCAGCCCTGCTCAGAGAATCTGGAAAGTTAACTTGCAGAAGAAATCAGGAGAATTCAAGTTGCTTTGAAAATTAAATTGAGTCACAGACAGAATACCTTGAAACTGCTTATGTATCATAGTATTCTTTCCTGGAAAATTGTGTGGATAGAGGAGCCTGGTGAGTCGGACACGACTGAGCAACTTCACTTTCACTTTTCACTTTCATGCATTGGAGAGGGAAATGGCAACCCACTCCAATGTTCTTGCCCAGAGAATCCCAGGGACGGGGGAGCCTGGTGGGCTGCCATCTATGGGGTCGCACATAGTTGGACACAACTGAAGCCACTTAGCAGCAGCAGCAGCAGCAGCAGTGGGCCACAGTCCACGGGGTCACAAAAGACCCTGACACAACTTAGCACAGCAGAGCACAGTGGTTGCTTACAAGATTATTTGTTAAATTCCTTCCAAATGATACATTAATTGTTTGGAGACTTTCCAACCGAGCAGAGTTAACATGATGGATAAGCTTTATGTTTCCAAAGTGTCTGTACCTCTTCATATTGGAGGTAGTGAAATATAAAACAGAGATTCTATTCACTGAGGCCCCTCTAAGTCAAAACTCTCAGGCCGTAATTAAGTTCTATTCTGTTGTTAAAACTAATGAATGAAGAAAGCTAGTATCCGGTCACCTACTTACAATGAATACCCCTCACCTAAGCTTGTTTCATTGGCTTAACTCTAAATAGGGAAATGACCTAAACGTCCATCAACAGAAGAATGGATAAAGAAGTCATAGTACATATACAATGGGATATTACTCAGCCATGAAAGGAGCAAAATTGGATCATTTGTGGAGCTAGTCCTGGACCTAGAGGCTGAGTGATGTAAGTCAGATAGAGAGAAAACGTACTGTATGTTAACACGTATGTGCAGAATCTAGAAAAAATGGTGTAGAAGATTGTACTTGCAAAGCAGAAATAGAGGCACAGATGTAGAGAACAAACATGTGGATACCAACCGGGGAAGGGGGTTGATGGGGTGAATTGGGAGATTGGGATTGACATATATACATTACTATATATAAAATATACCAGCTAACAAGAACCTACTGTATAGCACAGGGAACTCTGCTCAGTGCTCTGTTATGACCTAAACGGGATGGAAATCCAAAAAAGAGGAGATACATGTATATCTGATTCACTTTTCTGTACAGCAAAAACTAACACAACACTGTGCAGCAACTATGCTCCAATAAAAATTAATTTAAAAATACAATGCAGGAACATCATTATTGGTGAAACAAAGGAGGGGCAGTAGCTAGTTAGATCACCAAAGGGAAAAATTATTTTGTTGCAGGCGTGATGCTATTTCAGCTGCTACTGACTATGGTTCACACACTAGTACTGAAATATTAGTATCTGGACAACAGAAGAAAAGCCATTTGGACTTGCTATTTAGAATGGCAGATCCCAAAGGGCAATGGGAGCTTCTTTTAGCATCATTTGTAATTTTGAATAAACTAAGCTTCACTATTGGGAAAAAAAAAAAACTTACATGCATGGAAAAAAGATATTGTTGGTTAAGATCTGTATTGCATTTACAGTTTGGAACAAGGAATGAATGATAATTGGTAATGTGCTTTTGCTTAGGTGCCAACTCCCTGGAGTTTATCCTAACACATAATTTGTAGCACAATACTATCTGAAACTCAAGGGCTGGTTAATAATAAGTGGAGTAAGAATATAGTAAGTCCTTCTTGAGATAATTTAAAAATACTGGAAGAAGTCTAGTTATATTATATGAAAAATTTAAGTGAAAATTTTTTCTTTTAACCTTATACCTTTGACAGAAGAATAAATAAGTTACTGATGAAATAAGAGGCCCTTGAACACTGAAAATTAACACACACACACTCTCTAGAAGGCAACACCTTCTCCCACTCTTTATATTCTTCTCTTTATTGCTGAAACAGGGTCTTTGTATAAATTAACAAAAAATCATAGGGTTGAGGTCTTCTAGTGCAAATACAAAACAAGAGTAAATTTAATCTTTCCTAACAACCCACTCCAGTGTTCTTGTCTGGGAATCCCAGGGATAGGGGAGCCTTTTGGGCTGCTATCTATGGGGTCGCATAGAGTCGGACATGACTGAAGTGACTTAGCAGCAGCACTTGCTTTTTGCTAGATTGTAATCAGAAAACAAACACTTTTGGATAAAATTTTAGGAAGAGTGAGAACAGTTATAGCAACTACTAATAATCTCACCACTAAAGTTAAATTATGGTACAAAGGAAGAACTTTACATTTGCTAGTCATGGTTTTACATGAGGCATCTAAAAGTTATTGGATTATATCTAATTACTAGTTATAGGATTGCAGGGTGCTTTTGGCAGTCAAGAGTTATATTTGCAAAAATAGATGAACAGTCTCATTACCTGAAAGATACTTAGTCTGATTATGCTAATCTTTTCTAAAATAAGTTCAGAAAGCGTCATCTTGAAACATGGCAAAAACTGCAATTCAACAGCATTGTATGAGGATCAAATAAAATCTCTAATTTTATCTCTTTCTACGTCTTAAGTGAAATTGCTATTATATCTAGACCTGGCTGCTCGTCAGCATGCCTGTCCTACCACTTCTAAAGCAATCCAAACTCTGTCTCTAACATTCTTCCCTCATGACCCTACCCTTCTCTTCATCATGAATCCCTTGTTTTGCCCTGATACCTGCCCTCCCCATTTTCAAAGTAACTTCTCTCTCCAAATCTCCTTCTCTGCTTCCTCATGTCCAAGTCACAGGTCTTCTGAAAAGCTATCCCAGTGATTTCTTTGTTCTCTTCATTTCACAGCACACATTGTTTGTATCATAGTTTTGGGGCAATTGATTTAATGTAGTGTCAGTATATTTTAGTTAGTAAGCTAACTAAAAGCCTCTATAGTTCAAGAGCCTCGAGGCATCAGGACAGTTTTGTGTATATAGTATCATTTCAACCATGGATAGAAAATGCATAAAAAATAAATTTTAGTAAAAAAATAGTGATTGATTTCATTTTTGTACATATATGTATGTGTATAACACACACACGTATATAATTTTCTATAATGAGCATGCATAGTCAGAGGAAAAAAGAAAAGAAAACAGGAAAGAAATATGAAGAAAAAAGAGAGTCTCCAACAAAGTCTAATCACTATATTATGCTATTTTATAAAATAGGCAGTATGAAAGTAAAAGTGTTAGTCACTCAGTCGTGTCCGACTCCTTAGGACCCCATGGACTGTAGCCCATCAGCCTCCTCTGTCCATGTAATTCTCCAGGCAAGAATACTGGAGTGAGCTGCCATTCCCTTCTCCAGGGGATCTTCCTGACACAAGGATCTAACCCGGGTCTCCCTCATTTTGTGCAGATTCTTTACCATCTGAGCCACCAAGGAAACCCAGGCAGTAGACTTCATTTTAAAATCTTAATTTAAAGCTGAAATGAATTTTTAGAAAATGAGCTTTCATTTTTACTTCATTTTCAGTTTAGATATCATTAATATTATTTCACCTAAGTGAATTTAGGAAATAAAATTTCCACACATTTTTTCTGTACCTGTGAGTAGCTGGATAGAAAGCAGGCTATGGTGATCCCACATGAACTACGTGCAGAGGCTGAAGGGCAGAGAAGCCTGAGATCCAGTCTCTGATAGTGCCTCCCTATGGAATGGGTAAGGCGTGAGGACCTCTGTCAGAGCATATTAATGAATCTTTGGAGGCGTGTAAGGACAACTCTGGAAAAGAGTAGGAGGTCAAATGCAAATTATTCTGTATAAGGAAGTGAGAAGGTGGAGCTTTGGGAAGGGAATCCAGAAAACAGGAATCTGGAGGCTCCATTGCTGGAATCAACAATAATCTGTGTGTCTCATATGGGCAGACACTAGTCTATGCGACTCTTTATGACTCCATGGACTGCAGTCACCAGGCTGCCCTGTCCCTGGGGTTCTTGACCCAAGAATACTGGAGTGGGTTGCCATTCCCTTCTCTAGGGGATATTCCCCACCCAGAGGATCGAATTTATGTCTCCTGTGTTGCAGCTGCATGCAGATTCTTTACGTCTGAGCCACCAGGGAAGCCCATGGACAATCAGGGAATTCCCCTGGCCCATTTCCTTAAACCCAGGATAGAATTGCCATGCTTTCTGATGCCTATGGGCCCTTTCTTTGGACTTGCTGGAGTTGAGTCCATCACATGGGTCCTTAGGGCCTTGGTACAGTTTAATCTTTCCATCCCTAGCCGCTGGCTCCTCCATGGTTACATCTCAATTTGTCTCTGACCCAGAGAAGCTTCCTTGACTACCCCAGGTTAGATCTCCCTGTTTCAGTGCTCTTCCACAGTCTCACAGCCCCTTACACACTGAGTCCACCTGGAGCAGCTTGCTCTGCACGGGCTTGATTTCTGTGCTGGAGGTTAAGTTTTAATTGTCCATTGACAGCTTTATCTTGCTCACCTTTGTATTCTCAGAGCCCAGTCTAGTGACCAGCAGGAGCTTAATTGAGCAGACAGCAGTTTCTGGGCATCCAGAGACCAGTTAGAGTGACAAACTGCAGGCTGTGTTCAGAATTTACCTACTTTTCCATGACCAAGGAGCTTTGTATCTGGAG
>SJYC01062493.1:0-21743 GCA_006408675.1 Madoqua kirkii
CAGCTGAGATGCCTCCACTCCTCTGAGACTCCTCCGTATTGTTCCAGGTTGCACATTTCTCTTTAGCTTGTCTGGGCCCGGGATGGGACCTTGGGTGCAATCCATTTGTAAACCTTAGATCAAAAAAATCCACATGATGTCCAGAGAGAAATAAAAACCAGATAGCCACTGTGGGCCAGCAGCTCTGCAAGATGGGGGACCCTAACTGCCTTGCTCTACAATCCCCAGGGCGAGGAGAATCAGTGTTTGCCTTTGATTGACTGGTAAACAATTTGAGATTGTTCCTGTGTGGGCAAAATTACTCGTACTTTGGGAAGGCCTAGAGTCGGACGCAACTGAACTGAGAGCTGTGTGATCTATCAGCTTCCTCCACCCCCTTTCTCTTCCCAAACTATGTCACTCCACTTGACACGCGCTGCGCAGCTTCCTCTCTAACACGCCGATTTCAAGGGTGTCCAGCGCTCCCGCCGCTTCTCACAATTCTTCTTGGCGGGATGCCAGGGCTCAGTGATACCTGGCTTCGGTTTGAGTTTTAGATTTATTCATTTGCGGCAGCCCAAATTGCTTCAGAATGTCTGTTGTCATTTTTATAGAGGCTCTGGCCTTGGCGCTTATCTGTCGTCTTATTCAGTTCAGTTCAGTTCAGCCGCTCAGTCGTGTCCGACTCTTTGCGACCCCATGAATCGCAGCACGCCAGGCCTCCCTGTCCATCACCGTCTCCCGGAGATCACTCAGACTCACGTCCATTGAGTCAGTGATGCCATCCAGCCATCTCATCCTCTGTCGTTCCCTGCTCCTCCTGCCCTCAATCCCTCCCAGCATCAAAGTCTTTTCCAATGAATCTACTCTTCACACGAGGTGGCCAAAGTACTGGAGTTTCAGCTTCAGCATCATTCCTTCCAAAGAAATCCCAGGGCTGATCTCCTTCAGAATGGACTGGTTGGATCTCCTTGCAGTCCAAGGGACTCTCAAGAGTCTTCTCCAACACCACAGCTCAAAAGCATCAATTCTTCGGCACTCAGCCTTCTTCACAGTCCAACTCTTACATCCATACATGACCACAGGAAAAACCAGAGCCTTGACTAGACAGACGTTAGTCAGCAAAGTAATGTCTCTGCTTTTGAATATTAGAGACCCTGAAATCCTTGGGGATCTAAGAGGCAGAGTGCGGAAAAACCAATCGCAGAAAAGCTGCTTTAGCTGCACAGTGAAGGGCCCTTGTCTGTGTGCCCAGCGAGCCCTCCTCTCCACCTTTTCAGTTCTTCCTGAAGCCATGTTGTGCTCTAATTTGGAGGGCACTATGTGCTGACAGAAAAATACTTCTACATCTATTCCTTTCTTCTTATCATCCCAGAAGTTTTAACAATCTGGGTGAAACTAAGATCGGGTTACCAGAGGATAATTTGGGTTGTTCTGTTTTTATTAAACACTAATATCAGTGTTGCATCAATTCTGTTTTATACATACTGTTAGTCCATGCCATTTAGGCCAATTTAGTTTATAAAGATTGAATTTGATTGGGATTATTTTATCTTGTGCAGACTAATTGTCCTAGAGCTATTAACCTATAAGAGAGAATAAAATTGGGAAAGTTACACGTTTCCTTCTCTTTTTTTGGAAACAGATCACAAAATCTAATTTGAATAACAACTTTAAGAAATTACATGCTGTTTCTACTTGATGCTATACAAAAGCTTTGCCTCTTCTCCTTGTTGGCCACCTCTGTTGTCATGGTAACAGTTGCGATTTCACAGATTCAGCAGTGCATTTGCTGAGCAGGAAGATAAGACCATTGTTTATGAGAATAATTATTTAGGAGCAGGTGATATTAACATAAAACTCATTGTCAAATTGGTTAGAAAAGGGACAAAGTAGAATATTGTTATCACATTAGATCAGGGAAATTTTAGAGGAAATAGAGCATAAATATATATACTTGATGTACAGAGCTTCTTTTGTGTGCTTATTCAGTATAATTATGAAAAGACATGGAATATAAACATGAGGTCATTGAAATTTAGCCCTGGAAAGGACTTTAGGAACAATCTAGTATAGCTATTAACTTGTTCTAAGGCAAAAAAAAAAAAAAAAAAAAAAAGCACTGTTCCTCAGCAAACTGCATGTATAATTTCTTGTGGGAAATCAGTGAACCCTGGAAACATATTGGGATCAGGAGAAATGTGGAGTAATCAAAGTAGACATCATAAGGTTTCAAATTCACTTCTTTATTAATGAAATAAATATATTTTCTCATAATATCAAAGAAACTTCTGTTTGGAGTACCCGTTTTTATGGTAATGAGCCATTTCATCTAGGGAGGTGATCTCAGCAAAGTAATTGGGTTTTTAATGCAATTTTCTCTTGTATATGTGAGATAACTAATTATTCACTACTGAAAATGAAGTTGAGCTAAATTACGTTATTCTTGAAGGTATAAGGAATGACTCTGAACTAAAGAGCAGTTGCTGATTGCCTTCAAAACTGCCTTATTCATCTTTAAAACTCATCTAATAACATTCTCCTATTGGAATTACTTGAAAATAAATGGACGAGATAAGGGTCTCTCAATTTCAAGAGAGCTCAGGATTAGGTGAAGTGCTCATGAATAGTTTGTGAACCAATAGAAATCTGCCCACAGATTTAATAACATCCCTGAAATCCTGGGGGGCATCTCTCTTCTCACACTGTAATTATCATAAGGTTGAACTTTCAGTGACTTCCCCAAGGTTTAAACTTTGCCTTCTCTAACATTTATAAGACATTTTCAACATACCAGGCACCGTTCAATTTGCCGATTCCTGAAAGTAAATGATATTTTCCTGTCAATTGCTGCTGTGGAATTCTACCAGCTGTGTCTTGGCCTTATTTCTAAGAACATTTCATTTCATTCTGAATGTTCCTCTTACTGATAAGATGGGGCCAAATGGATGTACGGATTGTAGGATCAGATTCATTTTCCACATTCAATCGTAGGACCCAGTTTTTAGATATTGAAACCAATAGGAAAGTGTCAGCTTTGTGACTTGCTATATTATTTTGGATCAAAGATAACACTTAACTTAAAAGAAATTTTTTAAGTATGTGCAGTCATTGGTACAAACTGAAATTTCATTGCAGAATGTTGAGAAGATGTAAGAAGCAGGAAAGATTTTGGACCATAGATTCACTATGTAATGAAGGGGTTTGACTATTGTGGCAATTTTGATACAAATAGTTGGTGGATGAATTAAAATTAACAACCCAGTTTAGCATAAACTCTCAAAGGCAGTCAATTTAAACAGCCTAGGACTACACATTAGTCATGAGCATGTCAATAATCATTATGATTAGCTCAGAGCACAGTTCTGATGGTTTTAAGCTGGTAAAAAGAAACAGTTGTACTGGTCCATGCATGGGAACGATGTATGCACAAGAAGCAATAAAATATTAGTGGTTAAATGGAGGAAATTTGGAGTCAGAGAGAAGGTTCTAATCCAAGCTTGGACTCTTACCTGTTGTGAAACTAGGTTAAGTTAAACTCCTCAGGCCTCTCAGTTTTGCTGCTGTAAAATGGTAATAATAATTTCTGACTCACAAAGTGGAGTATCAATGTGTTAAAAAAAAGTAACTTACAATGTATAACAGGTACTCAACAGTAATAGTAATGATTACTGCTTTGATAGGTTTAATGAATCTTTGTATGGTGAAAGTAAAATATTATGACTCATTTTCATTTTAATTAAAAATACGATTGTTCTAGCAAATTAAGTATTAGTTCCTAAGTCCCAAGTATTTACCAGTTAGTGCTCCAGTAGGAAGGAGCCAGCTTCTGCATATCAGTCCCAAGTTCTAATCTACTCATCAGGGTAAGATTTCCCCAAGACTGCCTTCATGAGTCCATTCCTGTCTGTCACTGAAAACTGATTGTCCCCACGCTCCTGGGGATAACAAGACAGGCTTACTGTGTAAACACATGTTGTGACTGGAGAAGCAAATTTGATCTTTATCTCCAAATGTAAGGTCCATAGAAAGAATTACTGTTCTCTTTGCTGGAATTTACAATTGCCAAGGTACAAACTAGATGGATCCTCATAAAAGAAAATGTCAGTTTATTCCTTTTTTGGATCTTCAATGTTTGCAGATATTCATTGAAATTCAGAAGGCAAAGATACATTAATATATACGTTTTCTTTGGGTATTTATGACTGTGAAGTGAAGTGAAGGGGCTTCCCTGATAGCTCAGTTGGTAAAAAATCTACCTGCAATGCAGGAGACTGTGAGGACAGGGCAGTTTATTTACATATGTGAATAATATACATTTACACACAGAGGCACACACTGTAAGTAGAGAATATATATGTGTAATTACATGCTGTCCTTGATAATAACTGAATTAACTATAAAGACAAAACTTTACCAATCAGATATGTTTATAATTCTTACATTTTATAAATACTATTAAGTAATTTGTGAATGTATTTTACCTTATTTTGGTTAAAGTATTATAATTGATGCTATTTTGGGGAGAAAATTAGCACTAACATGCAGATGTCTGATGGAAAAGAATGTTCATTTTGAAAAGAGATGTATTGAAATAATTGAACCTTTTATTATAGTTGAAATTCCTTCTGTCTCTTTCTTTCTAGCAGTCATGATAGATTACAGAATTAATTTCTTTTACATTCTGTAACTTGATTAGATGTCCTTAAATATTCTAGAGAGAAAATGAAAAAAAGAAACCCACCCAGTTTCTTGAAAGTCCTGGAATTGACTTTCTGACATGGCTTTCTTCCTAGGTCAGCTTAGAGGAAAAGTTTTGTTGCTGTTCAGTTGCCAAGTGGTGTCCGACTCTTCGGGACCCCATGGACTGCAGCATGTCAGGCTCTTCTGTTCCCCACTATCTCCTGGAGTTTGCTCAAACTCATATTCATTAGTCAGAGATGCCTTCTCCTTCACCTCCTCCTGCCTTCAATCTTTTCCAACATCAAGGTCTTTTCCAGTGAGTCGGCTCTTTGCATTAGGTGGCCAAAGTACTGGAGCTTCAGTTTCAGCATCAGCCTTTCCAATGAGTATTCAGGGTTGATTTCCTTTAGGATTGACTGGTTTGACCTCCTTGCAGTCCAAGGGAGTCTCAAGTGTCTTCTCCAGCACCACAATTCAAAAGCATCCTTTCTTTGGCACTCAGCCTTTACGATACAGCTCTCATATCTGTACATGACTACTGAAAAAAACCATAGCTTTGACTATATGGACCTTTCTCAGCAAAGTGATGTCTCTGTTTTTTAATACACTTTCTTGGTTTGTCATAGCTTTTCTTCCAAGAAGCAAGCATATTATAGTTTCATGGCTATAGTCACAGTTCACAGTGATTTTAGAGCCCAAGAAAATAAAATTTGTCACTGTTTCCACTTTTTCTCCATTTGCCATGAAGTGAAGGGATCAGATGCCATGATCTTAGTTTTTTGAATATTTAGTTTCAAGCCAGCTTTTTCACTCTCCTCTTTTTCCCTCAAGAGGATCTTTAATTCCTCTTCACATCCCTGCCATTAGAGTGGTATCATCTGCATATCTGAGGTTATTGATATTTCTCCTGGCAATCTTGATTCCAGCTTGTGATTCATCCAGCAGGGGATTTCCCATGATGTACTTTGCATACCAAGTTGAACAAGCAGGGTGACAATATATAGCCTTGTCATACTCCTGTTCCAGTGTTGAATCAGTCAGTTGTCCCACATCTGGTTCTAACTGTTGTTTCCTGTCTCACATACAGGTTTCTCAGGAAACAGGTAGGTGTCTGTTATTCTCATCTCTTTAAGAATTTTCCATATGTTATCTATGTGATCTAATGTGATCTATGCAGTCAAAGACTTTAGCATAGTCAATGAGGCAGAAGTAGATGTGTTTTTGGAATTCCTTTCCTTTCTCCATGATCCTACAAATGTTGGCAATTTGATCTCTGGTTCTTCTGCTTTTTTAAAACCCAGCTTATATATCTGGAAGTTCTTTATTCTTGTACTGCTGAAACCTAGCTTGAAAGATTTTGAGCATAATCTTGCCAGAATGTGAAATGACTGTAACTGTATGGTAGTTGGAACATTCTTTGGCATTTCCTTCTTTGGTATTTGAATGAAAACTGAACTTTTCCAATCCTGTGGCCACTGCTGAGTTTTCCAGATTTTCTGAGATATTGAGTGCAGCACTTTAATAACACCATCTTTTAGGATTTGAAATAGTTCAGCTGGAATTCCATCACCTCCACTATCTTTGTTCATAGTAATGCTTTCTAAGGTTCACTTTACTTAACACTCCAGAATGTCTAACTTTAGGTGAGCAATAACACAATCATGGTTATCTGGGTCATTAAGACTTTTTTTTGTATACTTCCCTCTGTGTATTCTTGGCACCTCTTCTTAATCTTTCTGCTTCTGTTAGATCTTTACTATTTTTGTCCTTTATCATGCCCATCTTTGCATGAAATATTCCTTTGATATCTCCAATTTTTTTGGAAAAGGTAAGGATATGAGTTTAAATTGCTATTAGAGAAAAAAGCTTAGTCTATATTTTTGCAAGCACAGAATCAGAGATTATTTTAATCATCCTTCACAAGCCTGTATACTCACATGCTGCAGGTTCTTGGACTGGCCATTTGGGTGTGGCTGTCATTAACGTTGTCTGGGACTTTCCCTTGGTGGCTCAGATGGTAAAGAATCTGCCTGCAGTGCAGGAGACCTAGGCTCAATCCCTGGGTTGGGAAGATCCCTGGAGAAGGGAATGGTTACCCACTCCAGTATTCTTGCCTGGAGAATCCCATGGACAGAGAAGCCTGGCTGTTTACAGTCCATAGAGTTGCAAAAAGTCAGACACTCCTGAATGACTAAGACTTTCACTTCACTCCCTCCTTGAGTCTCTAGCCACTTTTAATAGATGTGCATACAGATTTGTGGCTGTTAAATCGTAATCTCACAATTGCTGTTGGAGAACTTCACCATGTGTCAGAACTTCCTTACTCTTCTCCTTTAGCTATGCCAAATTATTTTAAGAAACCAATTGGTGATTAATAGAACTGTTAGAGAGACTTTAAGAAGAAAGGATTCTGTGTCTATGCATTTGTCCTAAAGAAATACATGAAGCAAGAAGCCAGAACTGAACCAGAGATCTCAGTGTCAGTTCTCACCTGAGTTTTGTCCTTCCTGCTTGCTTCAACTGCCTTATCTCTGTAATAATGCAAAAAATCTTCAGCTTGAAAGAAGGGAGATGAGAATCAGAAATGTACAGCGTGCAATGGCCAGAATGCAGTTAGGACTTCAAGATGAAATCAGGCTAAACTCCTCTGGGAAAGATCACTTTTCATGACATGGTGCGGGTCTCCTTGTGGGCTGAAGACATAGAAGAATGCAGAAGAAGGAGAGAGTCATTGCTTCTGTGAAGCTGTTGGTAGCCATGGGAAGTGAGCTTCCTCTGAAGCAAGGGGTTCTGCAGCAGAAAAGAAAGGCAACAACTCTGAAAAAAGCAGTGAGAGGGAGTCAAGAACAAAAAGAAGAAAGCAACAAATCTGAAGTAATTTAAATGTGATTTTGGGGAATCTGCCTGCCTGTAATTCTTGCATATATAATTGTAATTAAGTAACAGGAAAGTAAAACAAAGAAAGAAACTAGGAGTCTATTATTAAACCCTTTTGAAAACTTTTTCTCTTACAGCATCATTTTTTGGGGGGGGGTCTATATTTTCACTCTTTTTTTTGCCATTAAATTCAAGAGCAGAGCTATGGGTGGATAATAATGCAATATCCTGACCCTGAACTTCAAACTGCAGATGAATTCTAAAGTGAGATGAGTTATTTTAACTAATGCATCACAGATTTAAACTCAGATATGATAATTCACAAGGAAAAAATATTCATGATGTCCAGGCCTTTATGCATAGTAGAAAAAGTCAGTGCAGGCTCACTCAGGGCATACTGGGGTGTCTTCAAAGCCATTCATCCAGTCTAGAGAGAACTAACATTTACTGAGTGCCTAAGTGCTAGATGCTGTTGCAAGTACTAGTATTTTTGAACAACAGCTCTATCAAGAAGGCTGTGAAGTCTTAACGCAGAGAGGAGGAATTCAGTGTTTAGAGAAGCAAAGCATCTATGACAGATTGCACAACAGTGGCAAATCCATATGGGTGTTTCTGCAAACACCAGTGCTGTCCACTAAGGCATGCTGCCCTTCTAGCGGGGAAGCATTGTACAGGTGTAAGTTGATGGGGTCGACAAGGCCACTGTAGGTAATATTTGCCAATGCATCCCATTACAAGGATTAGTGGTGTACCATTCTCTAATGCTAACATCATCTTGTTGTTGTTGTTTAGTTGCTAAGTCATGTCCAACTCTTTGCGACTCCATGGACTATAGCACACCAGACCTCCCTGTCCCTCACTATCTCCTGGAGTTTGCCAGAGTTCATGTCCATTGAGTTGGGGATGCCATCCAGCCATCTCATTCTCTGCCTCCCTCCTCTCCTTTCCCTTCAGTCTTTCCCAGCATTAGGGTCTTTTCTCACCCTAGTGGTGGTTTAGTCACAAAGTCATGTCTGGCTCTTGTGACCCCATGGACTGCAGCCTGCCAGGTTCTTCTGTCCATAGGATTCTCCTGGAAAGAATACTGGAGTGGGCTGCCATTTCCTTTTCTAGAGCATCTTCCCCAGCCAGGGACTGAACTCTGGTCTCCTGCACTGCAGGCTCCCCGGATAGCTCAGTTGGTAAAGAATCCTCCTGCAACACAGGAGACCCTGGTTCGATTCCTGGGTGGGGAAGACCCACTGGAGAAAGGATAGGCTATCCACTCCAGTATTCCTGGGCTTCCCTTGAGGCTCAGCTGGTAAAGAATCACCCTGCAATGTGGGTGACCTGGGTTTGATCCCTGGATTGAGTATTCTGGCCTGGGGAATTCCATGGATTGTAGAGTCCATGGGATAGCAGAGTCAGACACAACTGAGTGACTTTCACTTTCTCCTGCATTGCAGGCAGATTCTTTACCGACTGGGCTACTCCTACCTTGAAGCTTTCCTCATGTTCAGTTCAGTCACTCAGTCATGTCTGACTCTTTGTGACCCCATGGACCGCAGCATGCCAGGCGTCCCTCATGTTAATCACCTTTAAACCCAAATAAATAAGACAATCCATGTTATTTTCCTAAGGGTCTTCACTTTCTAGTACAAACAACATGCAGATCTGGTTTTTAAGCTGTAGACAACAGAATCCATGCTAGTAATTTAAGTAGATATATTAAGGAAGGAAAAAAGCTCAAGATGAATAAGTAGTCTGTAGGCTACGTGAGTCACTTCCTGCTAGATGTCTCCCTGGCTTCTCCCTGCGCCATTCTTTGCCCTGTGGCACCCCAGAACAGGGACCTCCATGCACAGCATTAGCTGGGCTTTTTGTACCCTGGCTTCCAGTCCAGTTCAGCCACTAGGAGCATGAAGCAGAAGGGCAGAGTTCAGAGTTCAGAGGGAAGTTAGGCATTTATTCCTCCTTATTCTTTTCTGCCATGTGGTGGTCTGGCAGTCGCTGCATTTCTTTAAGGTTGTATCTTCTGTCCGGGGCCCCCTCCTCCCTGGCTATACCTCACTCTTTCCTTTATTGTCCCCTCATACTTAATGGCGATTACTGTCTAGTTGCTTAACCATTTTGTTTGGTTCCTTTAAATTCTCCCAAACTCTGTATCAGTCATTTCATTAAATTCCCTTCAGCCAAACTTTTCTGAGTATATTGACTCTTTCCTGTGGGGAGACTGATTGATACAGATTGAGTTTCTGAAACTGACAGCACCATCTGCTACCCCTGCAAAGACCAGCACTCCAGTTATGAAGGTGCCACTCCGCTTGCCAGCTCCAAAAATGTGCCATGCCTCCCATGATCTGCAAGATGCTGAATCAGAGCTTCCTCTGAAGCTGGGGACTTCAGAACAACACCGACATGGCTATGATCCACATCCATGGCAACTTTTGTCCCATCTCTTCCTGTAATTTAGTTCTGAGTTAAAGTCATGCACAGATGCTTCTGATGGTGGGATTAAAACACCAATCATGGCTTAAGCAATAAAAGGGGGGATGGATACGTATCTTGGGATACGTATATTCTCAAATGTGAATAAGCGTTCAGAAAATTTGGGACGTGTGTGAATGATGGTTTTACTTTTGTTATCACTCTTTTCCTCCTATCCTTAAGTTATCACCTTCATTCAGTGAAATCTACTTCTGTTTTTCCACTGCTGCTTTCCTGATTTCTCTTTATTTTGTTCTATTGCTCAACCTTCTTCAACAGACTCATGGTAGAGATATTTTCTGTTCTTGGAAATACCCAAGGTCAGAGGATAGAGGCCCTGACAGGGAGGGCCATTTGGCAGTTAGAGCAGATGTCCTTGACATGTAACCTGTAGGATACACTTGCTATTCCCATGTCTGACACTCCCACAGGCCCACTCCTACCCACTCTTACCAATGTGCTGGTCATAATGTCATCTCATTGTCTTTCTCATGAGAGCATATCAGAATGCAAGTGAGTGAGAATAATCTTATGATGTCAGTAATATCACATGTGCTCTAATTTATTGTAAAACTTTAATACTTTGAACTTTAATACTTTTAATTATCAGTATCTCCAGATAATTTTTGTAGTTCCCAGTAACTGAAGTTGCCATTATGTTGCCAAATTCTATCACAACTAATTCTGGAAAATTGTTAGGAATGGGGACACCAGACCACCTTACCTGTCTCCTGAGAAAGCTGTATGCAAGTCAAGAAGCAACAGTTAGAATCAGACATGAAACAACTGACTGGTTCAAAATTGGGAAAGGAGTATGTCAAGGCTGTATATTGTCATCCTGCTTATTTAACTTGTATGCAGAGTGCATCATGCGAAATGCTGGGCTCAATGAAGCACAAGTTGGAATCAAGATTGTCAGGAGAAATATCAATAACCTCAGATATGAAGATGACAGTACCCTTATGGCAGAAAGCAGAGAGGAACTGAAGAGCTTCCAGATGACAGTGAAAGAGGAGAGTGAAAAAAGCTGGGTTAAAGCTCAACATTCAAGAAACTGAGATCATAGCATCCAGTCCCATCATTTCAGGGCAAATAGATAGGGAAACAATGGAAACAGTAACAGACTTTATTTTCTTGAGCTCCAAAATCACTGCAGATGGTGACTGCAGCCATGAAATTAAAAGATGCTTGCTCCTTGAAAGAAAAGCTATAACATATCAAGACAATGTATAAAAAGCAGAGAGATCGCCTTTCCAACAAAGGTCCGACTAGTCAACGCTGTGATTTTTGCAGTAGTCACGCCTGTATGTGAGAGTTGGACCATAAAGAAGGCTGAGTGCCAAAGAATGTTTACTTTCGAATTATGGTGCTGGAGAAGACTCTTTCTTGAGAATCCCTTGTAAGGAGATCAAAGCAGTCCATCCTAAAGGAAATCAATTCTGAATTTTCATTGGAAGGACTGATACTGAAGCTGAAGCTCCAATATTTTGGCCATTTGATGTAAAGAGCTGACTCAGTGGGAAAGACCCTGATGTGAAAGATTGAAGGGGAAGGGAGAAGAGGATGACAGAGGATGAGATGGTCAGATAGCATCTCTGACTCAGCACATGGAAATTTGAGCAAACTCTGGGAGATAGTGGAGGACAGAGGGTCCTAATATGCTGCGGTCCATGGGGTCCCAAAGAGTCAGATATGAGTTAGCAACTGAACAACAAAAAGAGTTTCAGACTACGTAGATTTTAGGGTTTTAAAAATAATGTAAACATTTTTTCCCATCAATTCATTCTCAATATTGGCACAATCAATGTTGTAGCTTTTAGGTCTAAAAACTCATTACACATGAAAACATAGTAATACCATGCCTGCTATAATATATGATGTACAAAATCAATTTAGGCTGTTTACATGACAAAGTGGTTTTGGATTCACTCTCTTTCAAAGAGTGATTAGTGAGATATAAAATATGGTGTGTGTGTATGAGGTGAGGTGAGGTGAAGTTGCTCAGTCGTGTCTGACTCTTTGCAGCCCCGTGGACTGTAACCTACAGGCTTCTCCGCCCATGTGATTCTCCAGGCAAGAATACTGGAGTGGATTGCCATTTCCTTCTCCAGGGGATCTTCCCAACCCAGGTATTGAACCCGGGTTTTATATATATATATATATATATATATACACACATATAATATATAATATTATGTATATAAATTATGATGCTTCAGGGAACAATATGAATGAGAGAACTCAAATGTTGTACAAGGTTTGTGCTCAGTGAATGTTCAAATACCAATAATCTATAAGTTTTATAAATTACTTCGGTTTTCTATGCTATCTAATTTTTTAAATGTCATCATTAAAAAAAAACGGCATTCTAATTTTAACCTCAAAGAAAGATGCATTTGTATCTATTTTTTGTAAATAAAAGCCTATGAAGACCATTACTAGAGTAAGGCTCTGGTCCAGATTAGATTCTAGGTCATGCTCCACATGGTACCTTATACTTTATGTTTTTTAACACTTAACACAATCACAGTAACCTTCTTAAAGCCTCCTCCCCACTGCCTTAGGCTAGGGGGCGGGAAGTGTTTTAGTCCAGTTAACTTCTCTGTCCCCAGAAGTTAGCACAGTGGCAGACAACATGACTAATTCCTGTCAACACTTAATAGGAATAAACTGAATTGATCAGAAATAAGCCTTCATTAAGGAGAAGTCAATGGCACCCCACTCCAGTACTCTTGCCTGGAAAATCCCATAGATGGAGGAGCCTTGTGGGCTGCCGTCTATGGGGTCACACAGAGTCGGACATGACTGGAGCGACTTAGCAGCAGTAGCAGCAGCGGCAAGCCATCAATAAACATTTTGTGAATGATTAGAAGAATTATCAGAGAGGAAGAGCGCAAGAGACCTCCTAGTTTAATTAAAGCAACATAAAACTCAGGTGCAAAATAGTAATTTCAGGAGCAGTTCTCGCGGGGTTTCTCTGGTGCTTCAGATGGTCAAGAATTTGCCTGCAATGTGGGAGACCTGGGTTCCATCCCTGGGTTGGGAAGATCCCCTGGAGAAGGAAGTGAAGTGGCTACCCACTCCAGTATTCTTGCCTGGAGAATCCCATGGACAGAGGAGCCTGGCCAGCTACAGTCCATGGCATTGCAACTAGCTGGACATGACTGAGCAGCTAACACTTCTCACTTTCACTTCTCTCAGGGTTACTTGAGATGCTGCCTCCCAGGCTTAAGTCCTAAAGGTTTCCACCAAATAAAACATAATTCGATCTTTAAAACAAAACAAAACAAAACACTTTAATTTCAATTGTTCTCTCACTGAAGGCCTTGCTGTCTTCTCTCCCTAACCTTCGCTTTCATGGGACAAGTGCTCACTTGACCTTCACCCTCTGTTTCTTATCCCACCTAAACAGGTGCTGGGTGGAAAAAAGTCTAGATCTTATTTCTGTGACTAATAGATTGGGTATTTAGAATCACAGAATTTAGTTAGGTTAATCATTAAAATTTTTTGCATCTCAATTTCCTTTATTCAGAATGAGGAAATTGTGTCACATCTGTTTGTCATTTGCGGAGGGAAAATCATCGGCCACATGAGCTTAAATTGCTCAGCGTCTGTGGAGATCCATCTGGCAGGAAAGGTGCTAATGATAGAATTTCTCTAGGTTCTAGTCTCTCCATTTTCAAATGAAATAAGTTTAAAATTCACAGTTACAACTCAGATATTCAGGCATCTAATTTTATTTCTCTGCGAGTGAACTTGAGCGGTTCCTGAGACTTGTCTTGTGTGGCAGGATTGATCATTTGGCTCTTTGAAGACAATAGTCCTTCTGGTTTCCTCAGTTTCATCAGGTTATGTTAATGTCTTTTGAGTAAATACTCAAGCTTTCAGAGTATCTCTTTTTTCCTTTTCTTCTCCCGGCTGAATCTGGGGACAGGAATACCCTTGCTCACCAGTATTGCATCCTGACTGAGCTTCACAGCATAGGGGAGGAACCTGCTGCCCTCTGGCCCTTTCTGGCCTCCAGTGAGGGGTCTCAGTTGCTGGTCATTGCATCTCCTCTGCCCCCGCTGGATCTGGGGTCCAGCATGCATGTTGAATTGACGTTTGTTCTCAACACTGAAGACGCATAGTGGTCCCTTCCCACTGGCTTTCCCATTCACATGGGTCTCAGACTGTGCTGCCAATCCTCAGCTCAGGTCAGTTCAGTCTCTCAGTTGAGATCGACTCTCTGCAACCCCATGAACCGCGGCACGCCAGGCCTCCCTGTCCATCACCAACTCCCGGAGTCCCCCCAAACCCATGTCCATTGAGTCGGTGATGCCATCCAACCATTTCATCCTCTGTCGTCCCCTTTTCCTCCTGCCCTCAATCCCTCCCAGCATCAGTGTCTTTTCAAATGAGTCAGCCCTTCACATCAGGTGACCAAAGTATTGGAGTTTCAGCTTCAGTATCATTCCTTCCAATGAACATCCAGGGCTGATCTCCTTTAGGATGGACTGGTTGGATCTCCTTGCAGTCCAAGGCACTCTCAAGAGTCTTCTCTAACACCATAGTTTAAAAGCATCAATTCTTCAGCACTTAGCTTTCTTTACAGTCCAACTCTCACATCCATATATGACCACTGCAAAAACCATAGCCTTGACTAGACGGATCATTTTTGACAAAGTAATGTCTCTGCTTTATAATATGCTATCTAGTTTGGTCATAACTTTCCTTCCAAGGAGTAAGCATCTAATTTCATGGCTGCAGTCACCATCTGCAGTGATTTTGGGCCCCCCCCAAAATAAGCTCAGCCACTGTTTCCCCATCTATTTCCCATGAAGTGATGGGACCAGATGCCATGATCTTAGTTTTCTGAATGTTGAGCTTTAAGCCAACTTTTTCACTTTCCTCTTTCACTGTCATGAAGAGGCTCTTTAGTTCTTCTTCACTTTCTGCCATAAGGGTGGTGTCATCTGCATATCTGAGGTTATTAATATTTCTCCCAGCATACTGATATTTCATTCCAGCTGTGCTTCTTCTAGCCCAGCATTTTTCATGATGTACTCTGCATATAAGTTAGATAAGCAGGGTGACAATATACAGTCTTGACATACTCCTTTCCCCATTTGGAACGAGTCTGTTGTTCCATGTCTAGTTCTAATTATTGCTTCCTGACCTGCATACAGATTTCTCAAGAGGAAGGTGAAATGATCTGGTATTCCCATCTCTTTCATCTCCAGTTAGTGAAGCTCACATCCTCTGCCATGGGCCTCAGGTGGTTATCCTTTGAGTCACCTTGGGAAGAGTGAGAGAAACTCTGGTTATGTCTGCTGTATCTCAGGCCCTCTTCTCCCCCCTCCCCCACATACATGCAGCTGCCCTGCGGCCAGTTTGGTTCCACTGTGGTCATGTTGTGTCAGTCTGAGGCTTTGGGGAAGACGGCCTCAGACTAAAAAATAAGGTATAAAATGAATGAGATGGTGAAGCAGTGATGATGAGGAGTATAAACAACTTGATATAATTGGCTGTGAAGTGGATGTAGAAAAATAACGAAATGTGTGGAGGGTTTGACTTGCTAGTGGGGTGGAGAGAGTGAACACCTTCCACACTGTCTTTCTTGTTTTGTGTTCTTTGGGGAAGCCTCTTCAGTGATTTCGCTGCTTTGCATTTCATTTACTTATTCAACAAATGACTATTATAACCCTACCATATAATGTGAGTTTAAAAAATAATGTAAAATTGTATAGCAAATGATTTTATCCCCTTTCTCTAATACAATGTGTTGGTTTGTATTTTGATTATAAGAAATGGGTTCTTTCTCATTATGACCAACCTAGACAGCATATTCAAAAGCTGAGACATTACTATGCCAACAAAGGTCTGTCTAGTCAAGGCTATGGCATTTCCTGTGGTCATGTATAGATGTGAGAGTTGGACTGTGAAGAAAGCTGAGCACCAAAGAATTGATGGTTTTGAACTGTGTGTTGAAGACTCTTGAGAGTCCCTTGGACTGCAAGGAGATCCAAACAGTCCATTCTGAAGGAGCTCAGCCCTGGGATTTCTTTGGAAGAAATGATGCTAAAGCTGAAACTCCAGTACTTTGGCCACCTGATGCGAAGAGTTGACTCACTGGAAAAGACTCTGATGCTGGGAGGGATTGGGGAGCAGGAGGAGAAGGAGACAACAGAGGATGAGATGGCTGGATGGCATCACTGACTCTATGGACGTGAGTCTGAGTGAACTCCTGGAGTTGGTGATGGACAGGGAGGCCTGGCGTGCTGCACTTCATGGGGTCACAAAGAGCTGGACACGACTGAGCAACTGAACTGAACTGAACTGTGTTGCTTGTGTTGCCTAAGTTGTGCTCTATCAGTGTAGCGGTTCCTCCTGATAGTCATGTCACTAGGATTTAACTAGACTATAACTGCAAACTCAGTGGAAGGAGATAAATCTAAATTATGTCCAGATGTAAAGGAAACGAAGAAGAGCTGTTTTAGTATTTATGGGGCTATTTTCCAGTAGAGTTGATTCCAGAAATCCTGTAGGAATAACCTAGAAATTTTCCTTCCAAATAGCCTGAGTCTCTAAAGGGGAATATGGCCCTCCACAGCCATTTCCTAAGTAAATATGCATCCAAACTCAGGACATGGTGCATATGTTGCTGATCAATGGGTGAGGTGAAGATCTTTAAATAAATAATTTAAAAAATCTAATGTTTTCTTGCAATATAAAGAGCAATTCTGACAATGAATTGAGGAAATCCTTCTGGACTTGTTTTTAAGAAAAGAAAGTGTTATTTTTGAGATACCTGGATAATCTTATTTAATTCATAGTAAAGAAAATCAAGAAGAATACCAAAGCCTTTTATTTTTTTTACAGAATATCAAAGCTATTAAAACATTCTGAGATAGTTTTTTTTCACCTCTTAGTTACTAACCAGATATAAAACCACAAGCATCAAGAAGTCTAAAAGTAATTGTTTTATTAAGTCATCAAGATTCTTAAAGCAGAGTTTTATATTTGGATATAAATATTGTATAAACATGCTTGAATGAAACATTTAATATATGAATGGGCTTTTACTATCTCAAACTACTCTAAACACTTTTAATAAGTAAATATAGTAGTCCTCCCAGTCCATTTGCACTTTTTCTTTTCATGGTTTCGGTTAGCTGTGGCTAACCATGGTCCATATATGTCAAATGGAAAATTCTAGAGATAGTTCATAAGCTTTAAGTTGAGCACCATTCTGAGTAGTGTAATGAAACCTTGCACAGTCTGGCTCCATCTCTCCAGGCCACGAATCATCCCTTTGTCTGGCACACTCTGCCTTTTAATCCCTCAACATCTTTCTCAGTCATCAAGCTGTCTGTGGGTTATTGGTATGCTTGAGTTCAACTGACTCTTATTTTACTGAATAATGGCTGCAAAGCCAAGAACAGTGATGCTGGCAATTCTCATATGCCAAATAAATAAATAAGCTATAACATACTTCGTCTAAATGAAAAGGTGAAAGTTCTTGACTTAACAAGGAGAGAAAAGAAGTCACTGGGGTTGCTAAGATCCAGGCTAAGAATGAGTCTTCTGTCTGTGGGATCTCAAGAAGGAGAAAGGAATTCCTGCTAGTTCTACTGCTGCATCTCAGACTGCAAAGGTTATGGCCACGGTGCAGGATACGTGCTTCTGTTTGTTTTGGGGCAGCTCCAAGCAGCTTGTGAGATCTTAGTTCCCAGACTGAGGACTGAGCCTGGGCCACGGTGGCAGTGAGCGTCCTGAGTCCTAACCATTGGACCACCAGGAAATATCCCATACATGGTTAGTTAAGATGGCAAAGGTATTGTTATTGTTATTCAGTCGCTAAGTTGTGCCCGACTCTTTGCGACCCCATGAGCTACAGCACACCAAGCTTCTCTGTCCTTCACTATCTCCCTGAGTTTGCTCAAACTCATGTCCATTGAGTCAACGATGCCATCCAACCATCTCATCCTCCGTTGCTCCCTTCTCCTCTTGCCCTCTAGCTTACCCAGCATCTGAGTCTTTTCCAAAGAGCTGACTCTTCACACCAAGTGGCCAAAGTATTGGAGTTTCAGCTTCAGTATCAGTCCTTCCAGTGAATATTCAGGGTTGATTTCCTTTAGGTTTGACTGGTTGATCTCCTTGTAGTCCAAGGGACTTTCAAAAGTCTTCTCCAGCACCATAGTTCGAGAGACAAAGGCATTAAATTTGTATAATAAGATACTTTGAAAGAGAGAGACTACTTTCATTTAACTTTCATTACAGTGTATTATTAAAATTGTTGTATTTCGTTATTACTGTTACTCTTTTTCCAGTTCTAATTTACATATTAAACTTCATCATAGGTATGTATGCATTGGAACAAAGGCAGTATATATAAGAGTTTGGTACTATCCAAAGATTTCAGGCATCCACTGGTGGTCTTGGAATATATCCCTCAAGGACAAGGGGAATTACTGCACCTCATATGAGTGCCGTGTAGGTATAGGGAGATAATATATGGCTTATCCTCTTTTCTATCCTACTTCCTCAGGTGGAAACTTACTTTCCTCTACTATCACAAGCATTATTCTTAGATAATAGGACTACAACAAAAGCTTTACTGGAGAAGCAAGGTAGAAAAAGAGGATTCCAACATTGCTATGAAGAGATTATAGAATGAAATCTATCGAGGACAATGACAGGAGATTAAAGAATAAGGAGGCCTATATTCTTTTCCATTCTTTGCTTCTTAAGTCTTCAATAGGTGAACCCATACAGTATTACAATAGTTTAAAGAAATGGTCTTAAGTAATGGAATTTTTAGTAACAGGAGTTCCATTTTAAGTATAGATTTTGTACTAGATGTTAAACTATATATATGTTAATTACTCAGACGCAAATAAGGGGAAAATTTAAGGAGTTTAGATGAAGACTGCTTTGCTGTTAATCCTTTTAAGCCCCTAAATGTCACTCATTCAAAACTCTGTTGCTGGTTAGGAAGGTTTGAACAATTTCACATTTACGGTAGGCCAGGCCAGCTTATGGTAGGCCATGCCTCTCTAATATTCATTGTGTATGATTATCAAGTTTCTAATTTCTAGATTGATAGTGGGATCATCACAAAAAAGCCAAATATTTTTCATGTTTATTTTGTTTAGTAAAAATCATGTTGCACTGTTATTTAGATTTAAAGCTTAGAGAGGATTTGAAGCAACTTACAAGATTAACCATAGTGCAAAATATCATCATTTATTCTGTCATGTGTCTGCAAAGATGGCTAGGATGGCCGTTTCCTACTTTTGGCTATATTTCATTATATGACACTGTTACTTGGTTTGCTTTTTGCAAATTATGTGTCTTTGTAGGAAGAATGCCTATGGTTGGAGAATTCACACACACACACACACACACGCACACATGCACACACACACAAGTGGCCTTATTGAGATGTAATTGGCACATTACACTGTGTAGGTTTAATGTGTCCAGCATGATAATTTAGTATTCTTATATATTGTAAAATGATTACCACACTAAGATTAGTTGACACATCCATCACTCACACTACCTTTTTTCTGGTGTGTGTGGGGTGAGAACTTGTAAGACTTGTTCTGTGACAGCTCTCAAGTATACAGTATAGTATTGCTGACATGTCATCATGCTATTTATCAGTCTCCAGAACTCATGTCTCTGGTAACTAGCAATTTGTACTGTTTGACCACCTTCATTCATTTCTCCCACCCTCACCTCTGACAACCACTCTCTGTTTTCAAGTTCAGTTTCTAGATTCTAGATATCATACAGTATTTGTCCTACCCTGGCATTTTTATAGGGATTACATTGAATCTATAGTTGGCTCTGCATAGCATTTGAATGATTAATTCTTCCAGTCTATAAATACGTAGCATTTTCCATTTATTTGTGTCTTCTTCAATTTCTTTCATCAATGTCTTACCATTTTCAGCACACACAAACTTTTATCTGTGTGAAGCTAACTAAAATGAGCAAGGGTGAAAATTTCAGGAGGTACTGTGGGGAAAGAGATAAGCCCAAATTATGTACAGATATAAAGGAAATGAAGAAAGCACTCTTAATACTTATGGGACTTAGATAACATTCTTAAAAGCAATCCACCTATAATATTAAGCCTCAGTTCAGTTCAGTCACTCAGTCGTGTCTGACTCTTTGTGACCCCATGAACTGCAGCACACCAGGCCTCCCTGTCCATTACCAACCCCCGGAGTTCACTCAAACTCATATCCATCGAGTTGGTGATGCCATCCAGCCATCTTATTTTCTGTCATGCCCTTCTCCTCCTGCCCCCAATCCCTCCCAGCATCAGAGTCTTTTCCAGTGAGTCAACTCTTCGCATGAGGTGGCCAAAGTACTGGAGTTTCAGCTTTAGCATCATTCCTTCCAAAGAAATCCCAGGGTTGATCTCCTTCAGAATGGACTGTTTGGATCTCCTTGCAGTCCAAGGGACTCTCAAGAGTCTTCTCCAACACCACAGTTCTAGTTTGATTTAATTAGATAAAATATAATAAAGCTGATATTCTTTATAAGGACTGATAATTATAAGTTGAAAAACATAGGAGCCTCATGAGTTAGAATGTTTTTTCTAAACTGTATGTTTATATTGATTCCTGCTTGATCTTGGATTTCAGAGCATTTGTTGGCTACAAGTTGCTGACAAGATAGTGTTGACATTTATAATATCTATGAGTGGCTCACGTGAGTTACAAAGTCCCCCTTTACCCTAAAACATCCTCCTTTGCATCTTATGCTTAAAAAATTCTTGCATCGTACCTTAAAATTTCTCATCATCAGTCCATTTATAATTTACAGCAATGCAGACTGCCATTGAGCTCACCCAGTCTCACTTCACAATCATGAAGCTAGATAAAACATATGATTTATCTTCAGTTACTCAACAGAGTTCTGAGAGTATGTTTGTGGAACAGATATGGTTTTGTGGGGATGAGGTCTTGGGTACATTATGAGAAACGCTGGACTGGAAGAAACACAAGCTGGAATCAAGATTGCTGGGAGAAATATAAATAACCTCAGATATGCAGATGACACGACCCTTATGGTATAAAGTGAAGAGGAATTAAAAAGCCTCTTGATGAAAGTAAAAGAGGAGAGTGAAAAAGTTGGCTTAAAGTTCAGCATTCAGAAAATGAAGATCATGGCACCTAGTCCCATAATTCCATCAGAAATAGATGGAGAAACAGTGGACATAGTGTCAGACTTTATTTTTTGGGGCTCTAAAATCACTGCAGATGGTGACTGCAGCCATGAAATTAAAAGACACTTACTCCTTGGAAGAAAAGTTATGACCAACCCAGATAGCATATTCAAAAGCAGAGACATTACTTTGCCAACTAAGGTCCGTCTAGTCAAGGCTATGGTTTTTCCTGTGGTCATGTATGGATGTGAGAGTTGGACTGTGAAGAAGGCTGAGTGCCAAAGAATTGATGCTTTTGAACTGTGGTGTTGGAGAAGACTTTTGAGAGTCCCTTGGACTGCAAGGAGATCCAAACAGTCCATTCTGAAGGAGATCAACCCTGGGATTTCTTTGAAAGGAATGATGCTAAAGCTGAAACTCCAGTCCTTTGGCCACCTCATGCGAAGAGCAGACTCATTGGAAAAGACTCTGATGCTGGGAGGGATTGGGGGCAGGAGGAGAAGGGGATGACAGAGAATGAGATGGCTGGATGGCATCACTGACTCTATGAACGCGAGTCTGAGTGAACTCC
>SJYC01062494.1:0-12511 GCA_006408675.1 Madoqua kirkii
TTTGAACTGTGGTGTTGGAGAAGACTCTTGAGAGTCCCTTGGACTGCAAGGAGATCCAATCAGTCCATTCTAAAGGAGATCAACCCTGGGATTTCTTTGGAAGGAATGATGCTAAAGCTGAAATTCCAGTACTTTGGCCACCTCATGCTTAGAGTTGACTCATTGGAAAAGACTCTGATGCTGGGAGGGATTGGGGGCAGGAGGAGAAGGGGACAACAGAGGATGAGATGGCTGGATGGCATCACTGACTCGATGGACGTGAGTCTGAGTGAACTCCTGGAGATGGTGATGAACAGGGAGGCCTGGCGTGCTGCGATTCATGGGGTCGCAGAGTCGGACATGACTGAGCTGAACTGAACTACCTTATGTGCAACCTTGAATGAGACTGTGTCTCTGAACCTCATTTTTCTCATCTGTAAAATAAGTGTTTGTGGGGATGATAATGAGGAAACACAGGTCAAGATGCCTTTAGAGATTCAAGTTCAGAACAGGCTCCCAAAATGCCATCAGAATGCCACCCCCACCGTGGTACCCATGGAGCCCTGGCTTATTAACCATCAAAATGAGATAATCTCTGGGTGTTGGCATCAGGGCCAAGTGAACAAGCACAGTGAAACTGCTTTGTGCTGTATAAGAGATTACACAAATATTACCATTATTCCAAAGATTTCATTCATTTTTTAACAGAGACGTACACTGGACTTAACAGGTGCCTATGTCTCAAGCTCTTTAGAAACATCTGATTGTATCAATTCACTGAGGTAGATACTGCGATTACCATTTCCATTTTTAAATGAGCAGTGGTGTGCTGGTAAACATGTCACAACCAACTCTCTAGAAGAAAATAAACCTGGATTTGTGGCATTTGCCTATTATCATAGTGTAAATGTTCCCACCACAGCCAGCCTTCAGCTGTCATGTGGTATCGCTGAATGCTCAATTGGGCCTCAACAGAGAGTACCAGGTATGGTGTTTCCAGCACACAGATACAACAGACATAACTTCCAGAGGCTAGGCCATAGCAAATGTAGTAAAATAGTTAGGGATGAGTCTGATTCAGTATTGCCTTTGTTTTTAATAAAATTTATTTAGTTCTAAGTTTATATTATTGGATTTTTAATAACTATATTTAACAGCTGACTCAAAAAGCCCTACAAATTTTAGCAGTCAACTTTGATTTCTGCTAAAAACAGTATGAGCTGACCCCAAATCGCCACTGTGCAAGGAAATGGAGGTAGGGAAAGGTTAGGTAACTTGCAGAGGTTAAGTCACGTAGAGGGGCTGGCTCCAGAGTCCACTCTCTCAACCATTAGACCCTTCATCTTAACTATCTTTGTCTAAGTTAGCAAAATTAAATGATCAATTCAATATGTGCCCAACTTTATGTTTATTTGTACCATCTAACCTCACTTAAGTAGGGCAGTTCACACACATGGGTTCATTTATGAATCAATTAACTAAATCTACTTGCAATTCTACTTTCCCTCAACTAACTCAAGGCTTGCCATCTGAGATAAGACTCATTATACTGCAAAAAACAAACAAAGACAGTGTTTGCTAAAGACATGAATAATTTAAATGTCCATAAGCCATGACTTTATTTGTATTCTATTATTAAAACTGATCACATTTGTATAAATGAATTCTTCATCTTTGATTATATGATGATGAGCCTGAAAGTGTTTTCTGAGTTGACTGGGAAGGATACAAAGTTATGAAATATACATGCCTTATACTGTTATACACATATAAAATGAAATTCTCCCTGCCAACCAATGCCTGAAGAGCTGAAGACAAAGAAGCCCCTGCTATGTGGATCCAAGTGTGACATTTTATCATTGTTCCTATGAAACAGAATTCCTGAAGTGGATCTCAGTTGAGCTGTATACAAGAGGATGCTGCTGGAAAGTGTAGCCTTACAGCTATCATCAAATTCAAAGTGAGAGGGACTTCCCTAGCGTCCAGTGGCTAAGATTCTGTGCTCCCAATGCAGGGGCCCTGAGTTTGATCCCTGGTCAGGGAACTAGATCTTGCAACTAAGAGTTCCCATGCTAAAACGAAAGATCCTGCATACTGCAACTAAGACTCAGTGCAGCTGAATAAACATGAAAAAATTAATTCTAAATGAGAAAAGTCAGCTTTCTGGGAAAAAAACACAGATTTCCTGAACATACAACTTCCATATTGGAGACACAGGTTTGCCTGGGGGAGGCTGATTTTCTATGATATTCATTGTATGTCTTCAATCAACTTGTCCTATTGGTCTCTTATGCATCTCACGTCTGACAGTTTTCTCATTAGAATTTGGCTAGGAAGGTGGAGTAGGGCACAAAATGAGTACTACTGTGGAGCATATACTTCCCCCAAGAGGAAATCTTCACCTCTACACTCAGATGGAGAATTGCCTCTCACGTCCTAGCTGAAAAGCTGTAAACTTTAGGTGATATTGGTGGCTTGATGTTATCTTACATTAGTGTATTTAGTTTTACTATCTCTTTACAACCAACCTATGAAGTCAATGTTATTATCCCATACTACAGATGAAGAAGTGCTGGAGAAGACTCTTGAGAGTCCCTTGGATATCAAGGAGATCAAACCAGCCCATCCTAAAGGAAATCAATCCTGAACTTTCACTGGAAGGACTGATGCTGAAGATGAAGCTCCAATACTTTGGCCACCTGATATGAAGAGCCAACTCATTGGAAAAGACCCTGATGCCGGGAAAGATTGAGAGCAGAAGGAGAAGGGGGTGACAGAGGACGAGACGGTTGGATAGCATCACCGACTCAATGGACATGAGTTTGGGCAAACTCTGGGAGATGGTGATGGACAGGGAAGCTTGGCGTGCTGCAGTCCATGAGGTCAAAAAGAGTCGGACACAACTCAGCGACTGAACAACAGCAAGAGCAGATGAAGAAAGTGAGGCCTGGCAACACAGATGCACCAGAGAGAATGTCCATCCATTCAAGATTCAGTATCAAAGGCCTTCTTAGAAATGGACTAGACCTGCCACTGGAGTCACCAAGGGGCTTCTTGGTTACCTCCCATCGGCGGTCATTGGTGAAAATCTCATCATTGGCTATGTCCAGCTGGTTCCACTCCAGCAGAAGCTTAAGCTGCCCATTCCAGTTATCCTTATCTTGTTCATTGGTGCTAAAGGCTGTAAGAGAACAGGGGAAAAGTCAACTTACCAAACACCCAGAAACAAGAGCACCAGAATCACTCCATATGGCCAATTATCAGAGCCATTTGTCAAAGGAGATTCTAGACATGTTCTCTTAGGATCAGACACTTAGAGGGACTTCACTGGTGGGCCAGGGGTTCAGACTTATGCAGGGGGTGTGGGTTCAATCCCTGGACAAGAAGCTAAGATTCCCACATGCTTTGCAAGTGAAAAACCAAAACATAAAAAGCAGAAGCAATATTATGACATATTCATTAAAGGTTTTTAAAAAATGGTCATATCAAAAAAAAAATCTTTAAAAAGAAGGAATCAGACGCTCAGAGCTGTCATTTCACTGACACTTTATTTTCATTGACTCTTATCCACATTCTCTATGTCCCAAAGTATATAATGAGGATCAATTTAGATGATAATATCTTTCCATTCCATATTCTAACAGTGTAACTATGGTATATTAATCTTTTCCTATAGATTCAGATTCCATAAATATTACATTTCCAGGGCCACATCTGACTTATACTATATCTAAATCTATGAAATAAAGAGCTATATTATAACAATGTTCTACTTGTCATTTCCAGAGCTATTATTTTCTGTATCTATGTATCTCTACAGATGTAGCCCCATTTCAACAAATATCTTTACAACCAAATTTCTGGCAAGTATGACAAGACTGTTTCTAATAAATAGTTAATGCTTAAAATGCACTTCCGAGATGCCTTGCCCTGCTCTGCATACGTTCCAGATATTAATCAGGCAGCTCAACTCCACATGGTCTTTGTCAAGGATCTATTTACTTAAGGTAATTCCACCTGGATGGGACTCTCAGGAAGCAAAGTTCACGCATGAGGATTTAAAACTGAGGTTCATTCACAAGCTTCAGGAGATGCGTTAGCCCCTGAAACTGAATGCAGAAGCATCTGTGTGTGAAGTGTGTGTGCACATGTGTACACAGATGTGGAATACTAGGGCAAAGGTCCATAGCTTTCTCACATTCTCCCAGGTGTCTGAGGCTCAGAAAAAGATTTTAAACCACTACTAGACACAATTCTTTGGAAAGCACTGTGATCATGTATAAGCAGTATTTTAATGACATAAAAATTCTTGTTCTATTAAATACATACATCCAAGGAGGTCAATAATAGTTATTCTGACTTTCAACCTATATAATTAAAATTTAATGCAAGATTATATTTCCAGTAAGGCTGTTTAAAAAATAAATGCCAGCCATTAAAAGCCACAGAAAGTCACATTTCTAGAAGAGCTATTTTTACTCACCTTTGTACAATGCATAGGAGATCGCATTGCTCACAATTTCGTCCCCTGCTTCTTCCATTTTAATAACTGTTAATAGGTGAGAACTTTCGACAATTTCTTTGAGCTGGCAAGATTTAAAGAGCAGAATTGTCAGCCAACTGAATGTCTTGCTCCATTTTTTTTAAAGACCACCTATAGGAATGTTTCAGATTTCCTTCCCTCCTCTACAGTGCCCATACTCACAGCATCTAACTTCTAAATTGAAATAGTGAGTCCTTGGCCACGATGAGCATAAAGCACGGCTTCTATAAGGACATGCATATCAAAAAGAACCTATTAGAAAGCTCCCAGATAAAACAACTAAGGGTGAGAGTGAGTGTGTGTATGTGACATGTGGTAGGTCCTCAATCGTTGAACGAGTGACTAAATCAGGAAAAGACAACAGAAAAGCCAAAGGCATTGTCCTAGTGCGGTCCTAAGGGCTGAGACAATAGAAAAATTCAATGCGAATAAAAGCCAAGACAACGTGGTGATTACATAAAGAGACAGGGGATTCTCTATATTTTGTTTATGATTTTATGTAATGTTTAATTTTAAGACATTTTGTAAGATTCACGAGCTGGGGAAGGGGCTTCCCTGGCAGTCCAGTAGTGGGATGCAGGTTCGATCCCTGGTCAGGGAGATAAAATCCTACATACCTTGCAGCCAGAAACAAAATGAAACCTAAAAAACATAAAGCAAAAGCTATATTATAACAAATTCAATAAAAGACTTAAAAAAAAAAAAAAGAGCCTGGGGAGAGCCCCTCATGAGTCTACCGTTTCAGGCCAGCTTGAAGGGAGCTTGAAAGTGAAGAGCTCCCTCTAGAGGAGGAAGCAAGTCTGGCTGTGGTTACACAGTTCAAGAGGGAGATGGGTTTTCCCAGCAACATTTGGCCCTGAGGATCTGGAACTACAGAGTCTTGGCTGGGCAGAGAGGGAAGCCTCAGGTCAGGTTGGCTCTACATGCATTCTTGCATATATTCAGAAAAGATGAAAACCCTGATCTGAAAAGATACACACACTCCAATGTTGAGAGCAGCACTACTTACGACAGGTCATAAGCAACCATCAACAGACAAACGGACAAAGAAGATGCGGTGAAGATGCACGTGTGTGCGCGCACACACACACACACACACACACAGTGGAATATTAGTCATAAAAAAAGAATGAAATAATGCCATTTGCAGCAGCATGGATGGACCTAAGCGAAATAAGACAGAGGAAGACAAATTATATATCACTTATATGTGGAATCTAAAAATAATACAAATAAGCTTATTTAGAAAACAAAAACAGACTCACAGACATAGAAAACAAACTCATGGTTACCAAAGGGGCAAGGGGAGGGGACGGATAAATCAACAGTATGGGATTAACAGATCCGTGCTGCTGCTGCTGCTGCTGCTGCTAAGTCGCTTCAATCGTGTCCGACTCTGTGTGACCCCATAGACGGCAGCCCACCAGGCTCCCCCATCCGCGGGATTCTCCAGGCAAGAACACTGGAGTGGGTTGCCATTTCCTTCTCCAAGATACTTGCTACTAAATATAAAACAACAGGGGTTGTCCAAATGATAAGGGTTTACTGTGTAGCACAGGGAACTATATGCAATGTCTTGGGTTTTTTATATATATATATATTTTTTTTTTTGGCTGTTCTTGGTCTTAGTGGTGGCATGTGGGATCTAGTTCCCTGACCAGGGGCTGAACTCATGCCCCCTGCATCAAGAGTACAGAGTCTTAGCCACTAGACCACCAGGGAATTCCCTGTAATGTCTTATAATGGAAAAGAATCTGAAAATTATAAATGCATATTCTTTACATAAAAATATGTGTGTATATATATTCTTATTCTTACATATAGACACACACATATATACATACAGAAAAACATCTGTCTCTGTTCATCAACTATGCTAAAGCTTTTGACCATGTAAATCATGACAACTATGGAAAGCTGAGAGATGGGATACAGACCATCTTACTGACTGTCTCCTGAGAAACCCATATGTGGGTCAAGAAGCAACCGTTAGAACCCTGCATGGAACAACTGACTGGTTCAAGATCAAGAAAGGAGTAGGACAGAGCTGTCTGCTCTCACCCCATCTGTTTAACCTACACACTGAGCACATCCTGAGAAATGCCAGGCTGGGGGAGTTACAAGCCGGAATCAAGACAGGTGGGAAATATAGCAAATACAGCACTCCAGCCGCAGAAATCAAAGAGGAACTAAAGAGCCTCTTGGTAAGGGTGAAGGAGGAGAGTGAAAGAGCCGGCTTAAGACTAAATATTAAAAAATCTAAGATCATGGCATCCGGCCCCATTACCGCATGGCAAACAGAAGGGGAGAAAGTGGAAGTAGTGACAGATTTCCTCTTCCTGGGCTCCAAAACCACTGCGGACAGTGACTGCAAGCGTGAAGTCAGAAGACGATGGCTTCTTGGCAGGAAAGCAATGACAAACCTAGACAAGCAGAGACGCTGCTCTGCCGACAAAGGTTCACAAAGTCAAGGTTATGGTCTTCCCAGTGGTCACGCACGGTTGTAAGAGCTGGACCACAAAGAAGGCAGAACACCAAAGAATTAATGCCTTCAAATCGTGTTACTGGAGCAGACCCTTGAGAGTCCCTTGGACAGCAAGGGGATCAAACCAGTCGATCTTAAGGGAGATCAACCCTGAATAATCCCTGGAAGGACTGATGCTGAAGCTGAAGCCCCAGTATTCTGGTCATCTGATGCGAACAGCTGACTCACTGGAAAAGTACCCGATACTAGGAAAGATCGAGGGCAGAAAGAGAAGGAGGGTCAGAAGATGAGATGATTCAACAGCATCACTGATGAAATGAACATGAACTTGGGCAAATTCCAGAAGATGATGAGGGACAGAGAGGCCTGGTGTGCTGCAGTCCATGGGGTCACAAAGAGTCGGACACAACTGGGTGACTGAACAACAACAACAATAAGTACATTAATTTATATATGCATATATATATATTTGAATCACTTGGCTGTACACCTGATAGAACACAGTATTATAACTTGAGTTCAATTTTTTTTTAAAGAAAAAAGGAGATCCCTTGAATTTTGACTTTAGGAGGTGACCTTAAGGTTGCAGTTTCCTGGGAAAGCTGGTATCCAAGGGCTTCATTCAAAAGGCATCTGAGGGTGATGAGGAAATAGATGAAAACTACAGGAAAGCACAGACCACAGTGAGTTTGACAAAGAGGGAGAGGGGCTGACGGCAGGAAGGGAAGGGTCCTCTCACCACGCTGGCAGCCTTTGTTCATGCAAAGGAAAGGGCTCTGGCCAGAAATGACAGGTGAGGAGGGGTCCAGGTCCCAAGACTCTGGGGCCAGTACAGAAAGGCCAAGACAACTTTCCCTTTGGAATGAAAAGGAAGAAGGAGAAGATGAACATGGATACAGAGCAAATGATGCAACCGAGAGACTCTGCAGGGGGCCCACCCATACTCCATCCCCCAGGATCCCGACCCCCAGCTGCAGCCCATGCGAGCTCAACTGCAACAGTCTCAGATCACACCTCCCCCTGCCTCAAACTCCTCGGTGACTTCCTGACACACCTGAACAAGACCAAAAGCTCCAGACAGTGTTCAAGGAGCCCCCTGGCCTGGCCCCTCCTAAGTCTCCCAAAGCGTCCACCCTCACCGCCATCTTTCAGTCCTGTGGGGAGCTGGGCTTATCTCGAGTCTCAGGAGCTGTGCCCCAAACAAGCCCAGCACTCACCCTTTACCCTCACCCATCACTCAGATTTCAGCTCCCACATCACCTCCTCTGAGAAGCCCTCCACTGAAAGGCCCTCCCACACCAGGCCAAGCTCCCTTGGCTCAAGCCCAGTGTACCCACGCTACTAATTTTCTTCAAAACTCCCTTTTCTGGTAGTGAGAGTCATTTCCTAGGCAGGTTGATAAAAAGGCTAGGGGTCACCAAGGAGAGAGGGGTCTGGAATTCTCAAGGAGGAAGAAAGGACAAACTTTTTTTTTTTTCCTTCTCTACATTCTTAAGGATTATATAACAATAATGTATTCTGCCTGAGGATAGTTTCTGGATTAAACCTTCTGGCTAATACTGTTATCTTAAAATGTAAATTATGGGAGTAGGTCTGGTGAGGTCTTTACAACCTCCAGACATTCTTTGGATTCATTGGAGAGTATATAACTTCATTGCTAACACTAACAAGGGGGTACTCTTTCTGCCCCCTTCTGATGCCTATGTCAGAAGCTTTCTCTATCTCCTTTATACTTTAATAAAACTTTATTACACAAAAGCTCTGAGCGATCAAGCCTCGTCTCTGGCCCCGGATTGAATTCTTCTTCTCCGGGGGCCAAGAATCCCGGTGTCATGATTCAACAACAAACTTTCATCTTGGGGGCTCAACCGGGATCCTTCAGGACAAGGTAAGGATGCTTGGAGCTCTATTCTTTGTTCTCTCAGCAAACACGTCTTCTGCTGTGCTTTACTAACTCTGCGGTGTGCTTGTGTGAATGAATGACATGCCCTGCGCAAAGCAAGTGAGGAGCCCTGCTCTGTGGTTCCATGGTGATCTCATGGGGCTCATGGCAGAAACCTGTCGGGGGTTTATACCCACCTGCCAATACCAAGGGGCACCCAATGTCTCCTTCGGGAACTGACCAGAAATGGGCAAAGCGTGTGGACCGACCTCTCCTTTCTCGGTCAAACTTTTCCGTCTCTTTGACCATTTCATGACTCCTTGGGAATTAGAAGTACTAACCTAACCTATCGGATCATAGACTTCCAAGGGACTTGTGATCTATACTGTTACCGTGTACCAAACTTGGATTGGTAGTCAAGAAAGCGCCTAGCCTCGCTAGGAAGTTCGGAAGCTAGATGGAGCTTTAGCCCAAGAACATCTCTGAGGTTAAAGGTTACTCAGATTGGGACTGCAATGGGTTTTCTTCCTTTGGTGACGCTGGCTCTCAGTGGACCAGAGGAGGCTCTCATACTGGTGTGATGCTTGAAAAGAACATCCCAGCTTTATGTTCGTATGGGTCTTATTGTGGTCAGGAATATACTCAGGGTCGTGCACAGGCACTCAGGTGACGAATGTTTCCCCCAGCGGTCTTAGCTTGGGAGGCATTCTGGAAGGTTACTCTGATTGCACCCCGGGTGGCATCAGCAGCAAGCAAGATTAAAGGTGAAGAGCTGGACATCAGGTAGACATGCTATCAGGTCTACCCCTGATACACCCCCACCCCATCTCGGTGGTAGAACCGGGAGGGTTGAAGATGGCACCTGCGTCACTAAGGGAAAGACTAAGTCTGACCAGGAAGGAAAAGCTTTTGGTGTAAAGTCTGTCTACACCCCCATCTAGAGCAGGGAGGGACGCCTCCAGTAGAAAAATGGCACTGGTCGCTCTTTTCTCTCTTACAGATGGGAGCTAACAATTCCAGCCTCCCTCCTTTGAACTGTATCCTGAAAAACTGGGGTAGATTTGATCCCCAGGGCTTAAAGAAGACACACCTGGTCTTCCTATGTGATACTGCATGGCCACGGTATCCATTGGAGGACGGCGAACGGTGGCCGGTTGGAGGGTCTCTTAAGTATAATACTCTTTTACAATTAGATCAGTTCTGTAAGGAACAAGGGAAGTGGGTAGAGGTAGCATATGTGTTGCCCGTTTTGTCTCTGTGAAATATGCCAGACTTATGTCCTAAGGGCATAGATTTGGGCGTGAAACCTTCAGCTCCCTCCTGTCCTCCTACTTTGCCCCCGTACCCGGGGCTCCAAGCTGAGCAAACTGAAAACCAGAAAATCCCCCTCAGAAGAGTTGCCTTTGTCTCAGTGGAAACCCAAACTGAGATTCAAACTGCTTTGGTCTCAGTGGAAATCGAAACTGAGATTAACTGTCCACATGGAGGTCCAAACAACTCTTGTCTCAGTACGACCTCAGACTACTCTGGTTTCAGTAGAAACCAGACCATCGAAGTAAGAGATGAGATGGAGGACAGGAGACAAAGAGAAAAAGAAAAACAGGTTTCTCTAGTCTATCCTTGGGATCATATGCGCAGAGCAGCCAGAGAGACTGAGGAACAGCCACACAAGCTGTTGCCTCTTCGTGAAACACCCACCAGGAGAAATAATCAGTCTATGAGAGTTAATAAGCCTTTTTCTTATCAAGAAATACAAAGAATCAAGGAGGATCTGGGAGACTATTTGAAGGACCCAGAAAATTATATTAGAGCTTTTAAAGGTGTTACTCTGCTTTATGACCTTACTTGGAAGGATGTGATGTATATCTTGGGACAAACGCTGACTCCCAACTCAAAGACTTGAGTTTCGAGTTTCAGGAAAAGCGGTTGCTTATGGAGATGAATGGCTTGGTAATGAATCAGTTGGGAAGAGGGGGAATGAGATAGCGGCCCTCCCCACTGGGGATCAGGCAGTCCCAACTATAGAACCTAACTGGGACTACAACACAGCTAAAGGAAGATGGGATCAGAGTCATTTTGTCAGATGTATTCTTGAAGGACTCAGGCAGGCGCATTCTAAGCCTTAAACTATAGCAAATTGGCAGACATAGAACAGGAGGAGAAGGAAGCTCCTGGTAAATTCCTAGATAGACTAAGAGAAGCTCTTCGCAGATTCACTGAGATTGATCCTGAAAGTGAAGAAGGAAAAGTGATCTTAAAAGATAGATTTCTCACTCAGTCAGCTCCAGATATCTGCCGTAAGCTACAAAAACGGGCATATGGACCAAATCAGTCTTTAGATACTCTGTTACAACTGGCTCAGTCTATTATGGTAGGGAATAAGAGGAAAAGAAAGAAAGGCAAAAAAAGACAAAGGAAAAGGCTGAAGTCTTCGCAATGGCTATAAAAAGCATTCTTAAACAGCTGGAGGGGCACCCCTGTCCAGTCTGCAAAGGACCACACTGGAAGAGAGATTGCCTTCAGAGGCATAGGTCTCCGGGGTCAGACTCTCAAGACAATCAGGACTGAAGGTGCCTGGGGGTTCCCAACAAGCTCCCATCCTAATTACATTTGAGGAACCCCGGGTATTAATAATTGTTGGGGACGGGGGGCAATCCATTGATAATCATGATGGTGTGATCACTCACCTAGAGCCAGATATCCTGGAATGTGAAGTCAAGTGGGCCTTAGAAAGCATCACTACGAACAAAGCTAGTGGGGGTGATGGAATTTCAGTGGAGCTGTTTCAAATCCTGAAAGATGATGCTGTGAAAATGCTGCACTCAATATGCCAGCAAATTTGGAAAACTCAGCAGTGGCCACAGGACTGGAAAAGGTCAGTTTTCATTCCAATCCCAAAGAAAGGCAATGCCAAAGAATGCTCGAACTACTGCACAATTGCATTCATCTCACATGCTATAAAATAATGCTCAAAGTTCTCCAAGCCAGGCTTCAACAGTACGTGAACCGTGAACTTCCTGATGTTCAAGCTGGTTTTAGAAAAGTCAGAGGAACCAGAGATCAAATTGCCAACATCCGCTGGACCATGGAAAAAGCAAGAGAGTTCCAGAAAAACTTCTATTTCTGCTTTATTGACTATGCCAAAGCCTGTGACTGTGTGGATCACAATAAACTGTGGAAAATTCTGAAAGAGATGGGAATACCAGACCACCCGACCTGCCTCTTGAGAAATCTGTATGCAGGTCAGGAAGCAACAGTTAGAATTGGACATGGAACAACAGGCTGGTTTCAAATAGGAAAAGGAGTACATCAAGACTGTATATTGTCACCCTGCTTATTTAGCTTATATGCAGAGTACATAATGAGAAACGCTGGACCCGGAAACATAAGCTAGAATCAAGATTGCCGGGAGAAATATCAATAACCTCAGATATGCAAATGACACCACCCTTATGGCAGAAAGTGAAGAGGAACTCAAAAGTCTCTTGATGAAAGTGAAAGAGGAGAGTGAAAAAGTTAGCTTAAAGGTCAACATTCAGAAAATGAAGATCATGGCATCCAGTCCCATTACTTCATAGCAAATAGACGGGGAAACAGTGGAAACAGTGTCAGACTTTATTTT
>SJYC01062497.1:0-15956 GCA_006408675.1 Madoqua kirkii
GCCATTGCAGGATGGCGCCGGTTTCCTGCTTCCTGGTTCTTCGCATATATGTAGGCAGATATGCTAATTAGGGATTCTAACAGTGTTCTGTTATGAGCCAATCAGAGGTTGACTTTATGAGCCAATCAGAGGTTGACTTTATGAGCCAATCAGAGGTTGACTTTATGAGCCAATCAGAGGTTGACACGCCTCCCCTCTGGGCTATATAAGCAATTGCTTTCCCTGCATCGGGGCCCTCGCCACTTCCTAAAAGAGCTGTAACAATAAACCGCGTGTCAGAAGAATCCTGTCTGTGGCGTTCTCCTTATCTGCGAGGCGGGCGACCACAAGTTGGACCATAAAGAAAGCTGAAGACCGAAGAATTGATGCTTTTGAACTGTGATGATGGAGAAGACTCTTGAGAGTCCCTTGGACTGCAAGGAGATCAAACCAGTCAATCTTGAAGGAAATCAACCTTGAATATTCATTGGAAGGACTGATGCTTAAGCTGAAGATCCAATATTTGGCCGCCTGATGCAAAGAGCCGACTCACTGGAAAATACCCTGATGCTGGGAAAGATCGAAGGCAGGAGAAGAACGGGACAACAGAGGATGAGATGACTGGATGGCATAACCGACTCAACGGTCATGAGTTTGAGCAAGCTCCGGGAGACGGTGAAGGACAGCGAAGCCTGGTGTGCTGCAGTTCATGGGGTTGCAAAGAGCCATGGCTTACTGACTGACCACCAACAACAAATTTAAGTTAGTTTTATTTCAATGTAAAAGTATTTAGAAGTTTGTGTTTTAAAAATAAATCCAGGAAAGTATAAGACAAAGTGAGATGGCTGGGAACTCTAGCATCATACTCTACAGTGTATGTTAAGCTGTGTGCATCTAGAGATCTTTTTAAAAATTGTGGTAGAAAATACATAACATAAAATTACCATGTTAACCATTGTAAGTGTACAGTATAGCATAGTAGTCTTAACTATACGTTGTGAAACTAAGCTCCCAGAACATTTTGTAAAACTGAAACTGTACATCCACTGAACAACTGCCTTTTTCTCTCTCTCATCAGCTCCAGGCAACCACCATTCTACCTTTTGTTTCTAAGAGTCTGACTGACAAGGTATATTCTTCAAGCACAACAAAATTAAACTAAAATCAATAACAGAAAGGTAACAAGAAAGTCTCTAAACACTTGGAAATTAAACAACACACTCTTCTATACCATCTAAGAGTCAAAGAGTAAGACTTGAGGGAAATTAAAAAATATTTTGAATTGAACAAAAATGAACTGAACAACATATATCAAAACTGTGTATTGGGGGATAGAGCTAAAGTAGTGCTTGGAGAGAAATGTATAGCATTAAATGCTTATGTTAGAAAAGAAAAGTCTCAGGGCTAATAATCCAGGCTTCTACTTTAGGAACTAGAAGAAAACTAAATGCAAAGTAGGTGGAAGGAATGAAAAAAGACAGTAAGAGAAATCCATTAAATTTAAAAAATAAGACAAAATCAATGAAATCAAAACCTGGTTCTTTGAAAAGATCATAAAATTGATATACCTGTAGCAAGATTGACCAAGGAAAAGAGTAGACAAATTACTCACAGAGGAGTAGAAGAGGGGCCATTGCTACAAATTCTGCAGAAATTAAAAGAATAATAAAGGAATATTCTGAACAGTGATACGCACATTACCTCAACTGTGATGAAGCGGACTAATTCCCTGAAAACCAAAAACTACCAGACTCACCTAAGATGAAATCTATAACCCGAATAATCCCACAACTATTGAAAAAAAGAAAAACGAATCCATAGTTTAAAGCCTTCTGAAAAAGAAAAAAATTCTGAGGTTGCTGCCATTCCCGAGGGACTAAAGCATGCATTTTTCATGCTGGACTCCGCTCTCTCTCTGTAACTCATCTTTCTAGATCCACCCATCACTCTGGTTCTCCTTTTAAGGAGGGCTGTTTATACCCTGCCCTAAGCATTCCTTCACTGAGGCCTGTGTTCATTTCTTTAGTTCTTGGGCTGAAATCCTTCTTGTCCTCCAAGACCCAAGTCAATGCCTTTTGCATTCTCCCCAGATTCCCTCAGGACAACAAGCAGTGTCTGTACTGGGCCACATTTTTCTGGTTCTTAACAGAACTGTCTCCACAGGCCTACCTAGGTTCTTATCAAAGAACCCTGGGCAGGCTTCCTTGAAGGCTCAGTGAAAGAATCCACCTGCCAATTCAGGAGACACGGGTTCAATCTCTGATCCGAGAAGACCCCACTTGCCGTGGAACAACTAAGCCCATACACCACAACTGTGAGCCTGTGCTCTAGAGCCTGGAAGCCACACCTACTGGAACCATGAGCCACAATTACGGAAGCCCCTGCACCTAGAGCTCATGCTCGGCAACAAGAGGAGCTGCTGCAATGTAAAGCCTGCACATTGCAACTAGAGTACCCCCACTTGCTGCAATTAGAGATTTGCACAGCAATGAAGATCCAGCAGAGCCAAAAAAAAAAAGATGCCTGGGCAAAATAACCACAATGGAACTTGCAATAAAAATGCTACTGTGGAGACAGTGAGATTATAAAGTTCCACATGAGATAATATTTTTTTAATAAATTTATGACTGCTGCTGCTAAGTCGCTTCAGTTGCGTCCAACTCTATGAGACCCCATAGATGGCAGCCTACTAGGAACAGAAAAAAGAACTATGTACTAGGAAAATTTTTATATTTTCCCAGGAACTGGTCTGCTTCATCATGCCAGATGAGACCAGAGAGCTATTGATGTTTTGCTTTTTCCTCCTGGTGGTCAGAGAGCCCAGTGCCTATTTTCAAGCTACTCTGTCCACTGTTTATTTTTCTTCTCTTGGAGTTTGATTTTCCTCTTGTGTTCATGTTTTGCTATTGTAGTGCTTGTGCTGTCATAGTAAAATCATTGCCAATCCTGAAGTACCGTGTTTATGGCGAGGCTGAATCAATATCTGAATGAACAAATGTCTCTAAGATGCATGTGCTGTTCACTCAGAGCAACACACCAGAAAGGCAGTACTTCCCTACCAGCACTTCCAATTGGTGAGAGGAAGGCATGCTGGGCACCTATGGGGACAAATGTTCACTTAGCTTAGGGACCTACTGGTGGAATAAGAATTGTTTAGCAAAGACTTCGGTGACATGTGTAGGTTTACATCTTGACTTTAAATAAGCCTGAGGCCTGCCCCAGAGGACTTCAGGGCATCTGTTCAGAGCTTGGGAAATAAAAAAAAGCCTTTCCTCTCAGTGAAGAAGAAAAGACCCACAAAGCCCAGCCCTCCTGAATACTCCTTTGTATCTGAAAACCACAACCTGGGGTCATGGGAATTTCACGCACTGCTTTGTAGAGATGGCCAAGTTTCACCAACACTAAGATGTAATGGATGCCTCTTGTGTACTACTTGGCTTAGTAAACTTTTTAGGTCACTTTTCATTGTGTCACTGCATCATCACCACCCTACATCCTCCTGTCACCCACAGGTGTCAAATCCATGTACATACATATTAAAAAATCTTAAATATCTACCCCATATTATTTGCTTTCCAATCATGTGACAGTGTTAATTCAAACAATAGCTAATAATCTGTGTTTTCTTGGTTTAGAGAGAGAGAAGCTGACACACTTCAAAACTGGATGACTAGACTTCTGGGGGGCACAATGGGTAAGAATCTGCCTGCCAAAGCAGCGGATACAGGTTCAACTTCTGGTCCAGGAGGACCCCGCATAACATCAGGCAACTAATCCCACATGCCACAGCTACTTAGCCCGTGCTCTAGAGCCCGTGCTCTGCAACTAGAGAAGCCACTGTAATGAGAGGCTTTCACACTGCAAAGAAGGATAGCCCCATAAGAGGCAACCAGAGAAAGCCCTCGAAAAGCAAGAGACTCAGCACAGCCAAAAATAAATAAATACACAAAAAGAAATAAAAACAAACAAACAAACTGGATAACCATGTCTGCAGGATGAACTCTCACTGCTTGGCCTGGCATTTTACGCCCTCCCAATCTAGGTCCAGCTTACCACTCTACTGCAGTCCTGTAGATCCTGACATAAGCCTTCACTTAATTTAGCTGCTGCTGCTGCTGCTAAGTTGCTTCAGTCCTGTCTGACTCTGTGCGACCCCATAGACAGCAGCCCACCAGGCTCCCCCGTCCCTGGGAGTTTCCAGGCAAGAACACTGGAGTGGGCTGCCATTTCCTTCTCTGCACTTATAGACAGAGCTATTAATATTTACTGCTGCCTGAGGAGGGGTCCTCACTCAGTCCTACCACTATGGCTTCGCCCACTCATTCCCTTGCCTCGAATGTTCTTCCATTTTTGATCACTTACAGTTTTCAGGCTTCTTTAACTTTTCTGGCCACAATCATCTCTCCTCTCTGAAGCACTTCCTGTACCACTTATTTATGACTTAATTATAGTGGTCTTGAATCATCATTTAGCTTCTCAACAGCAGAGATCAAATCACCCTTTCCTTTGTTTCCTGTGTCCCCCACCAGAAGTGCTGGTCACAGAGGTGGTGGTCACAAATACTTGCTGCATATATGATAACCACAGAGGGATCAGAATTTAAAATACACAGGTATTAGTTCTTAGTTGAAGCCACTCTGCCAGAGTGTCAAGTTAGCATAGGTAGAATGATGGGAGGAGGGCCTGGCATCAGATGGCTGACATCTCCATGCCTCTAAGAGTCATTTTGCACACCCTCCAGCAGTGCCGCTCTTGAGGAGCGAGGGCGGGCAGAGTGTGCAGTCTCGAATTTCAGGAGCATCCTTTCCAGCCAGGCTCTCCAGGGTTAGTGATGGCTTATGGGTCTTACCTTATCTGCATCCCTTTTCTACAGGAGCACATGTCCTTGCGCAGGAAGAGGCTGTTGAGGGTGACTGCCCCGATCAAGAAGAAGAGCTGCTTCACGGCCTGCCTCACGATTTCAGGGTCCAGGCCATTCTGGCACATGGTGCTGTAGAAGTAGCTCAGCTGCTGCAGGACGGAGGTCATCGTGTAGGCATCCGTGTCATCTATGCTAGAGGACCGCTTCCGGAAGCCTGTGGGCTTCAGGCCAGAAATGCCCTGCAGACTCTCGTACTCTAGCATGCCTGGCACTATGGAGAAAAATGGAAGCTTTTCTTGCACATGCAGTGGGGACACCCAGAGGACATTTCCCTGCTTTTATGTGTCTGTTTCAGGAGTGGGACAATTTTCAGAAGAGTTAGTGTGGATACAGCTGTAACAGAGAAAGCAGAAGGATGGAGGGTTGGGGAACACAGGTGTGTAAGCGGTGGATGGGAATGAACCACCGTCTACAGCAGGGGAACAGTTCCTCTTCTTTCAACTTGACAGGAGAGACAGCTGGTTAGCATGACAACTCATGGTCTGGAACTACTTAAAGCCTACAGTATTTAAATTTCAGAAAACTAAAGAAAGCATACAAGAATTTGAGTGGAGATCTAGGATTTCAAAAATACCTGGCTCAGAATCAGGATTAGCCACATAACTAGCAGCAGTTCTCCCAAATCTTTCCCTACAGGATGGATCCCCCTTATAGAAAGAAAACTATGACCCATGTACTTTTATATATGTAATCACTTTAGGCAATCAGAGAATTAAATAGTGGGCATTTACATTAGTAAAGTTTCTTGTTTTAAAATTATGTTCTTTGAAGCTACAGTAGAGAAGCATACTTATGTAGGTGATATTGTGAATCTCTTATTTGCATTGTGGTTAGGGAAAATCTCTAAAAATAGTATTACTTGAGGAAAAAATGGTTCTCCTCCTTTCCGAGTGTCATGGCTGTACCACTTCTGAAAATTAATGCTTGTTTTCGGGAGATGTAGACGTTTTTGTGTGAACGTTTGCTTATACCACTGGAAACATGACCAGATCACAATTTGGATTGTCAACACCACACTGGCCTTTTCTGTTACTATGAGTACTAAGTATCACCCTCGTGACTAATACCACCTATGTCAACATGACTTAGTTGCTTTCTTTGGGGGAAGGGTGGGGCAGAAAAGGATAAGACTAAACCAATAAATTATTTTAATATTGGCTTAAAAAAATTATGTGCTTTTCAATTACACATTCCATGCAGATTCATTTTTTTAAGGTCTCAATATCATAAATATTTCTTAGTCATCAATTCTTTTCTTACCTATTATTGGTTGAATGTTATTTTCCATTACGATAATGAACTGATGATATATTCGTATAGCCACATCACTGAGAATCTGTCTGTATTCTGAAAGGTCAAAATTGTTCAAGCAATTCTTATTCTGATGTGGACTATTATGCTTCATGAATTCCTGAAAGTAATTTTGAACATATAAATATTAGAATAATGTAGACACACAGGAAATTAAAATACTATCTCTGTATCTAATGATATTACAATAAGTTTCTACTATAACTCCTAGACTTAATGTCTGATATGTATCAAATGAATTCTTAATGGTTGGGATAGCATTTATTTTCTATAACTAACTACACTTGACTCTTAAATGATATGTGTTTGAACTACAGAGGTCTACTTACATGTGGACCTTTTCCACTAAGTTATGCATTAAATAGCACTACATGATCTACAGTTGATTGAATCTAAGGATCTGTAAATATTATTGTTCTGTTTAACTTTTTAATGTTTAACAAATATGTGCCTCCAGAGTTAGACTACACTGGAAAACACGTGGAAGCTTGTAGGAAAATCAGCAAAGCATTCAAGGAAATAAACTGCTGTAAGAAGTTGATAGATGCAATAAATGAGATTCATAACTTTACAATTACAGAGTATAGACCAATCTGAAATGCTTTAATATGAGTGTTATGTACTGAATATTTGTTTCCCCCCTCAAATTTATATGTTGAAGCCATAACCTCCATTGTGGCTAGATTTGGAGATGGGGTCTCTGTTTCCATGTTATTAAGGTTAACCAAGGTCACAAGGGTGGGAGTCCTGATCTGATAGGATTAGTGTTCTTATGAAAGGAGACACTAGAGAGGTCAATCTCCCTCTCTGTCCCCTGCACCGAGGAAAGGCCATGTGAGTACACAGGGAGAAGGCGGCTCTCTTCAGTCCCAGAAGTGGACTGTCACGGCTATGCTTGCACCCTGCTCTCAGATTTCCATTCACCAGAGCTGTGAGAAAATAAATTTCTGTTGTTTAGGCCACCTAGTCTGTGGTATTCTGTTACAGTAGCCCAGCTGAACATGGTAATATATTTACAATGTTCAAAGAAGTAACATTTAAAAAAATTTTTTTTTAAGATAAGAATAGGACATTGTAAAAGGCAGAGGTAAAAAAGAACCATTGGAATTTTAGAAATAAAAATACAGTAATTAAAGAATCTTCAGACAAGGAAAAAACACTGTATACATGGTTAAAGTGGGTAAAGAAAGGATTTTAAAAACAGTGATGCAATTAAAAAATAAACACATTTTTAAATGGTGATGCCATGCCTCCCGTTAAAGCCACACAGATGCCAGCTTATCTTAAAAGCACTGGTCTGTGCCCCTCTCTGCCCTAATGTTCCTTTTGGTTAGAAGTTGGATTTTCTTTACTTATTTCTCCTTTTGTTTTATAATACTAGTAGGATTACTCATATTTTATTTTCTCTCCTGAAAAAAGATATGTGGTCATTACTTCACATGTCAATTTGGGATAAATAATCACACCAATTATGGATAAAAGCATAATTATGAACTTTAAATCTGAATTAAAAGTTTAGAAGAAAAAAGAACTTCATGATCTCAGGGTAGGGAAGAATTTCTTGAACAGGACATTGAATCATGTATCATAAAAGAACAGGACAGATAGATTTAAGTACATCAGAATTCAAAACTTGTGGATGACAAATGACTCCACAAAGAAAAGTCAGTGATAGGCCACAATCTATGTAAAGACCTCCTACAAATCAATAAGAAAAAAGAATCACCCCTAAGAAAAAAGGAGAATGGATGTGACTAGGCAATTTAAAAAACAATCCAACTGATGAGTAAGCATATGAAATGATGCTTGACCTTGCAAGTGATCAAGCAATTACAATTTAAGTCAACAGAATATCATCTTATACCCATGTGATTGATAAATAATAAAACATCTGTCAATACCTAGTGTTGGTAAAAGTATGAGACATCGGAACTATATATGCTACTGATAGGACTATAAAATGGTATAACCATTTTGCAGAGCATTGAAAATCCCAGTCATTCTTGTTCTTTTAGGTTATGAAATAATGTTCTGTGAGTACTTGATGGTAAAGAACTTCATTATAATGTCAGCCCCTTGAAAGCAGAGACAGAATGGCAAAGGATTTACAGATGATGGAGGAATAACCAAAATCTTGTAGTGATAACAGCTATGAAAAAGTAGGCAGGTTGAACTAAAGACTATTTTGGAGTGATAACATTAACAAATTCAGAATTGTATAGCCAGAAGGAAAATTAAAAAAATCACTGAATCTATCTCATGAATTTTTTAAAAAAGATTTTTTGATGTGAACCATTTTAAAAGTCTTTATTGAACTGGTTATATTACTTCTGTTTCATGTTTTGTTATTTTTTGACTGCAAGGCATGTGGGATCTCAGCTCCCCAACCAGGGATTGAACCCACACCCTCTCCTTGAAAAATGAAGTTTCAACCAGTGGACCACCAGGGAAGAATCCACCTCATATAATTTGAAAGTCAAGGACACTGAGGCTTAGTATCATGCCCGAGGTCTAAACCTTCTTCTGGAAGTCTTTTTGCCTGTGACCTCCATTCAGCTGGTGATGTGAAGCTGGTCTCCTGGGTAAGAAGGAAGCCAGGAGGCCAGTTGGAGCAGAGGATGTCCCTGGGCTGGGCAATCTGATTCCTAATTCCTCCGGTGAGCTTGGGCCCATGAGGGGGTTGCAGACTGGCGGTCAGTACAGAACACAGAGCAGGCAGGTGTCCCTACCTCTTCTCCACTGTACTGCTTCAGGCAATTGAGGAAATGACAGGTATTGGAAAGCCAAAAGGACAGCATTTCAAAGTCTTCTAAATGTTCCTTAAAAAAAAAAACAAACAAGAAAAGACAAAGTTGGATTTTGTTATTGTTCTAAGCCAAGAACAGTCATATCTTACTTGTTTTTCTAGTTGGTGGCTTTTGACCAAAAATAATTCTTCTTTTATTCATTAAAGACTTTATTAAATTTATACTATAAAAAGAATTTTATTTTCTTGGGCTTCAAAATCACTGAGGATGGTGACTGCAGCCATGAAATTAAAACACAGACACTTGCTCCTTGGAAAAAAAGCAATAACAAATCTAGACAGCATATTAAAAAGCAGAGACAATACTTTGCCTACAAAGGTCCATATAGTCAAAGCTATGGGTTTTCCACTAGTCATGTATGGATGTGAGAGTTGGACAATAAAATAGGCTGAGTGCCAAAGCTTTTGAACTGCAGTGCTAGAGAAGACTCTTGAGAGTCCCTTGGACAGCAAGGAGATCAAATCAGTCAATCCTAAAGGAAATCAACCCTGAATATTCATTGGAAGGACTGATGCTGAAGCTGAAGCTCTAATACTTGGGCATCTGATATGAAGAGAAATTCATTGTAAAAGACCTCCTGATGGTGGGAAAAATTGAAGGCAGGAGGAGAAGGGGACAACAGAGGCTGAGATGGTTGGGTGGCATCACCGACTCAATGGACATGAGTTTGAGCAAGCTCTGGGAGATAGTGAAGGACAGGGAAGCCTGGCGTGCTGCAGTTCATGGGGTTGCAAAGAGTCAGACACGACTGAGCAACTGAAAAACAACAACAATATGAAAATAAAGTCATACTTATTTAGCAGGTTATGGTTTGCAAAGTACTTCTGTACAGGTTATATCATCTGTTATGACACTTGAAGCAGGCACTGTAGGAATGCCTGAGAAACGTCTCAGTCCTTGGCCTCCCAATGTCCCATTCTGACTGGGAAGACAGACATGACATATATGGGACACAGTTAAATAGGTGGCAGACAGCTTACATGATGGGCATAGGCTGTGCTGCAAAAACTCAGAGGATGCAGAAATGATGGGGAACCAGGGCAGCTGAGAAAACCACAGGAGAGAGGCAGAAGGATATCCTCCTTGAAGGAAAAGGGTGGCCAGACAAGTGCTCAGGATCAAGGACTCTGCTAGCAAGAACATTCCAACTTATGGGACAGGAAGGAGAGGAATGAGCAAAGGCATCAGAGGTAATGAAGACCAGAGAGATAAGAAGGAAACTGGGAGGGCCCTGGGTTTTAAAAACAACATCAGAGAGTTTCACAGAGGTGCTGCTACTATTTAATCCACTTAAAGAGAATAAGTTAATAAAATACCACTGGATTTAGCAAGAGGAATTACTGGTGATCTTTCTGTGGAGTAACGTGGATAGAAGCCAGACTGCAAGGAGTGAGAAATAAATTGGTGGAGACGACTATTTTAAGTGCTTTGGCAGCCAGGAGGCGGTGTGTGAGAAAAAGGCCCAGTGGTCAAGGGGTATGTGGAACAAGCGAGGGCTGCTTTAACGTGCTGTGCACTGGAGTGGGAGGAGCATGGAGCTGCTGAAGAAGCTGAGATGGAAGATGCTTACAAGAAAGGATTTATACTTCGTATGTTTGTATCTTTCACTTTCAAAGTATTTAAACATTCCAGAGTAGCAAGAAGGGGCAAATACTGTGTGCCTACAGCCGGGAACATAATGCAAGTGTGTCCGAAGAAAACCCAATTTATGAAAATAGGAACAGGGGAAACGTGAATTTATGGCAGTCTCTTCTAAGAACACATTGGTGGCTCCCATGAAGACTGACCAAATCAATGTCAGTTTTCTACTCCTAACTCCTGATGAATAATGAATTCTTAGTATAAAATTGGGCAGGGTGGACGGTGGAAGAATTATTCATTTCCTGATTCACTCACTGTTTTTATTTCTTCTCTTTTTTCAAGAGTATTTAAGATAGGGTTTGAGTGCTCATGACTTTTCTAGAACACATATTTTACTAAAAGTGAGATAGGACTTTCCCAACTAAACATTTTAAATATGTCTCATAATCAAACATTATTTCTTATTTGGAAGGGGAATAAAGGATAATGGATCTATATTTTACTGGTCCCTTACATATACCTTATCTTCATGTCTGGGCTAAGAATAAAAGTATATACTATGGTTTTATAAGGGAGAATTATATAAGTGCCAAGGGAAGAGATGAATAATTTTTTGGCTATTCCTATTCCTTGGCATTCAAACTTGTTATGTGGATAGACAAGTACTCCCTACAGTCGAGAATCTCACACCTGAGAGGACAGACGTGATGGGGTGGTGGCCATCACGTTGTGTCTTACAGGTAAGGACCTGAGGTGTAACTGGCAGTGTCCCACCCTTAGGGCTGTCTGACCTAAGCTGTCTTTTCCTAATAGCTTGGCGTCTTTCACTGACTGGGCCCCTGACTGGTTTGAAGAAGCATGTGGTTGACCAAACACTGGAGATGTAGATGGGAAAAGTCTGGGCATCTGGTCATTTCCACAAATGTTCCTAAAGTAGCCATAATACCAAGGTTCAATGTCAAAAAAGTAGTTCCTACCTTAACCACCTGCTTGATGCCACTAATGGTGCTGTTCATGAGGGACTTGAGCATGTCGGCGTCATTTAGAGAGTCTGCGTAGCGTACACACATGAACAGGATGTGAGCCGGCAGCCCGGGGATCATGTTCACCACCACACCGCGGGGCTTCAGGTCTGGAGCAGAGAGAGTCGGTGAGGATTACAGCGCTCCCGATTAGAAACCTATGATGATGGGTGGGGATGTCTGCTTTTCTGTACTTGATGCAGTGCCTGAATACCCAGATATGTTTTTTCCCTTTAAGGAATTAAAGCTGGCTTTTTTTCTTAGCAAAAATATACATGCAGGTGCCACCTGCTTCTCTTACTTCTCATTTGCAAAGTACTTTCTCTTTTCCAAGGTTGAATAAAAGACAGAGTTTCATATGTCCAAGGTAAGAGAGGAACCCCAGTCCATGCACCCCCACTTCAGCCTCTATGATGAGGAGGAATGATCTTAGCAATCCCATGCATCTGCCATGAATAGAGAAAACAGGTATACAACAGTCCTGCAGAGGAGGATCAGGTGGCCTTGAGGAGAAGAGAATGGCTGGAAGTCAGAGTAGGGATGTAGAGAGAAACTTTATAGAACAAGTTAAGAAAAGCAAACAAAGACCTCCCTATGTCTGCATTAGGACAGGGGAACAAAGAGGCCCCTCAGCTGTGTACCAGTACGGGGTGGAAAAAATGGGTAGGCGGCTCCTGTGCTCTGAGCAGGGTCTCTTAGGAGAAGAGGAGTAAGGCTATACATGGGCTTTCTGTTTTGAGATCTTGGGACCAGCTGATAGGGAGGCAGTTTTTCTCCTTCTCCCTAGAAGACTATGTGGTTTCCATGGTGAGGACAGGCAGGCTAGGAGGACTGGTTCTAAGACTGCCAACCACATAACATGCCCATCAGGAGATTCCTGTAATAGTCATGGCCGAGAAGGCCCCGCCATATTACCTGCAAACAAATTTCTCAGCAGAAGGCAAATGGAACAAGGGAGCCTCAGTTACTTCTCCATGGCTCCTGTGCTAAGACACAAAGATGAGGAGATATGCCTTCTACCCTGACCACGTGATGAGACTTGGGAAGACGTTAGGGTAGTGCATCTCAACTGAAGGCAAGGTAGCAGATGCCAGAGGGTATGTGGCAATATCTGGAGGCATTTTTTTAATTGTCATGATTAGGGGTTGCCACTGGCTTCTAGAGAATAGGAGTCAATGATACTGCTCAATATCCTACAATACAAAGCCGCTAGTCACCCGAAACAAAGAATCACAAGGTCAAAAATGGTGAGACTGAGAAGCTCTGTGCTAGGGGAAGAAGCAGTGGAGGAAAAAGAGAAACCATCCTCCCTGCCCAAGATCGTGGCAATGACTACTGTTCACGTTCTCAAAAATTAAGCAAAAATTCAGTTCCAGGTTTCACTACCAAGAATGAGGTTTTGAATGAGCTTGGCCTCATCTTCTCTCTTATATTCCAGCATTCAAGGTACTCCTTGGGTCCTGAGGACAGGTGCACGTCATTGGCTGTAGGCAGAGGCAAATAATCAGCTAAATACACAATAACAACTTCCAGCAGCATTATAATGAGACTACTCCATCTCCTTCCATCCCATTCTGGCTGATTTACCCATGAAATTCTCTGGCTTTCCGATAAATGCAAACTTTATTGAATCCTGAAGAATTTCTTCTGGTAGCAATTCTTTTCTGTGAGTATACCCATGAGTATAGCTGCCAGTGTATATTCTCATTGTCACCAGGTATATAATGAGTACAGTAGGGATATGAAAGCAATCCAGGATGTTGCTCCTGCCTTATTACAGTTTAAAAAAATGAGATTCACAAAGCATGTAGTGTGCAGTCGCCAAACCACATGATCCCAAGGTGGCTGGACTAGTTTCCCTGTGCTGTTTTATGCCACTGTAATCTTACAGTTCTGGAGTTCATAGACTAAAACAGATCTTACAGTACAAAAATCGAAGGGTCAGCAGGGCTGTTTTTCTTCTGGAGGCTCTAGTGGAGAATTCATTTCTTGCCTTGTCCAGTTTCTAGAGGCTGACCACATTCTTTGGCTCCGGCCACATCACTCTGACCTCTGCTTCTATCATCACTTCTTTCTCTCTCTGCTTCCCCTGTTACATCACCTTCCCTCACTCTGTCATTCCTGTCTCTTTCTTACAAAGTCTCTTGTGATTATATTGGATGTAATTGGATGATCCAGGATACTCTCCTCATCTCAAGATCCTTCATGTAGGGACTCCCCTTGGTGGTCCAGTGGTTAAGAATCCACCATCAATGCAGGGGACATGGGTTCAATTCCTGGTTGGGGTACTAGATTCCACATGCCATGGAGCAGCTAAGCCTGTGTACCACAGCTACTGAGCCCATGTTCTCTGGAGCCTGTGTCCACAACTAGAGAGTCAGTGCACCACAGCAAAAGACGATGCAATGAAGAACCTGCTTGCCACAGCTAAGACCTGAGGCAGCCAAACAAATCATTTTTTTTTAAAGGTCCTTCACATACTCACATATACAAAACCCCTCTGCCATGTAGAGTTATATACTCATAGGTTCTGGGGATTAGGATCTGGACATCTTTGGGTGGGCCACAGTCTGCCCTCTGGTCCCCAAAGACTCATGTCCACTCTGAGAGGAGGCGATGTGACTACAGAAGCACAGGTTAGGATGTCAGAATGATTCTAAAGATTTTAAGCTGCCAAATTTGAAGATGGTGAAAGAGGCCCACAAGTCAGGAAAAGCGGGTGGCCTTAGAAGCTGGAAAAGGCAAGGGAATAGAATCTCCCCCTAAAGCTCCCAGAAGCCCTGCTGACATGTTGAGTTTAAGCCAGTGAACACCATTTTGAACTTCTGACATCCAGAACTCTAAGTTTCGTGTTCTATTAAGCCACTAATTTCACAGTGATCTGCTAGGCAGCCATGGGAAATAAATACAGAGGACATAAGAATTTATACAGAAGTAGGTTAGGACTGTTGAAAAATGGTTCTTGAAGGAGGCAGCACTCCAGCTGGGCCAAGAAAACTGAGTAGGCTCTGATGGGTGAGAAAGAAGATAATACAGGCAAAGAATTAACAGAACTCTCTTCTACTGCATAAGAGTTTGTTCTTTGATTTACTAGCCCTGTTCCCTTGAAGACTGATGAAGGTAGAATGTTAAGTATTTTACTAAGCAACCTGTTTATGATAAGAAGGACCTCTGATTGCTGAACTGCATCTAGACTGGGAAAGCCAATAAATGATGCAGAAGTACCTGTAAGGACATCATATTTCAGGCATTCTTAAGAGTGGCGACTTGTATCTGAGCATGTTCCTTGGGAGCTAGTACCACCTGAAGAGTGTCCTAGAGGTACTGGCTTTTCCTGACAACAGTCATGTGAGTGAGCTTGGAAGCAGGTACTCCAGCTCCCGCTAAGCCTTCAGATGTCAGCATCCTTGCTGACTACTGTGACTCAGAGCTAGAACTACCCAGCTGAGCTGCTTATAGATTCTTGACCTTCAGAAATTATACTGTTAAGTGTTTGTTGTTTTAAGCTGCTAAATTTGGGAGCAGTTCTTTTTATATATAAATTTAGTTATTTTAATTGGAGGTTAATTACTTTACAAGGGAGTAGTTAGTTATATCATCAATAGATACCTGATACAGGAATGGAAGCTGATGCATTCCACTTAAAACAAGCTGGGCTAGAGGTGAAAATAGAAAGGTGAAGGAGTAATCTTAGAGGCATAAATTATACTGTTAAGTGTTTGTTGTTTTAAGCTGCTAAATTTGGGAGCAGTTCTTTTTATATATAAATTTATTTATTTTAATTGGAGGTTAATTACTTTACAAGGGAGTAGTTAGTTATATCATCAATAGATACCTGATACAGGAATGGAAGCTGATGCATTCCACTTAAAACAAGCTGGGCTAGAGGTGAAAATAGAAAGGTGAAGGAGTAATCTTAGAGGCAAAAAGGGAGTAGAACTCAGGAGAATGAGGAACGGCAGGTGGATTTTGGAAGTCCCTATGTAGAGAAGGCGTTGCTTCATTCTTTCCAACAATGGGGATACCATGGGGTAATGGAAAGGACAGACATGGTCTCTTCCCTCATGGGCCAGAATGACCTTTATCAATAATTATTGAGAGGAAAAGAGCCTCATTTTGGTTTTGGAAACTTAAAGTCTGATGCAAGAGCTGAAAAAAAAACAATAAAGAAGTTCTTCAAAGAAATGAGGATAGTAAAAGGAACAGAGAGTTGCAGACACAGCCTTAGTGACAGAGATTGGGAGAAAGCAGCAATATTGAACAAACGAGTAAAGAGTTAGATGAGAAAAGTCAGAAAATTTCAGGGACTATTTGCAGGGCAGGAACAGAGACAGA
>SJYC01062499.1:0-13569 GCA_006408675.1 Madoqua kirkii
TGACCAACCTAGATAGCATATTAAAAAGCAGAGACATTACTTTGCCAACTAAGGTCTGTCTAGTCAAGGCTATGGTTTTTCCTGTGATCATGTATGAATGTGAGTTGGACTGTGAAGAAGGCTGAGCACTGAAGAATTGATGTTTTTGAACTGTGGTGTTGGAGAAGACTTTTGAGAGTCCCTTGGACTGCAAGGAGATCCAACCAGTTCTTTCTGAAAGAGATTAGCCCTGGGAATTCTTTGAAAGGAATGATGATAAAGCTGAAACTTCAGTACTTTGGCCACCTCATGTAAAGAGTTGACTCATTGGGAAAGACTCTGATGCTGGGTGGGATTAGGGACAGGAGGAGAAGGGGACAACAGAGGATGAGATGACTGGATGGTATCACTGACTCGATGAACATGAGTCTGAGTGAACTCCAGGAGTTGGTGATGGACAGGGAGGCCTGGCGTGCTGCGATTCATGGGGTCGCAAAGAGTCAGACACAACTGAGTGACTGAACTGAACTGAACTGATAATTGGTATACATATATTTCCTCCCTCTTGAACCCTCCTCCCACTCTGCCATAATACCCCTTTAGGTCATCACAGAGCACTGAGCTGAGCTCCCTGTGCTATACAACAGCTTCCCATTAGCTATCTATTTTGCACATAGTTATATATATATATCCCAATCTCCCAATCTTTCCCACTCTTCCTGTCTTCTTGTGTCCACAGGTTCTTTCTCTATGTCTGCATTCCTGCCTTACAAATAGGTTCATCTAGCTCTTTTCAAATTTATGTTTAGATTTCTTATATATATGTGTGTGTGTTACATATGATATTTGTTTTTCTCTTTCTGCCTTACTTTACTCTGTATGACAAATGATAAAATTTCATTCTTTTTATGGCTGAGTAATATTCCATTGTAAATATGCCCCACATCTTTATCCAATCATTTGTCAATAGACATTTAGTAATTTTTCTTTAGCTTTTATCCCATTGCATTACTGTGGATTTCCCCTTCACTGTGATCTATTTGAAAACATGAAACATGTCTTACCTGTTCGTTCCTAGCTTTGAGTGCAGTGCCAGACACATAGAAGGTGCTCCTGTGGTATTTTATCTTGCATCTGTAAGAATCACTTGATTTCATACAACATTTCCTATTCCTTTTAGACTTTCCTATGGCAAAATATACATGATTCATTTTGGGTTGGTTTGAGGATTCCTCCTCAAGGGAAATCATGGACCTGGTTGGACAACAGCACTTTTGACCCTCAGCTGTAAGTCTTTTGCATTTTTTCTTTTGGTGTTTTTTAATCCCATGTTGTATGTGACAAGAAAGAGACATATGACATCATTGGCTTTGAAGTGATCTAATTGGTATTAATTTTCTGACTGCTACAGTTTGATAAATATTTCTATAACATGATTTACACAGAAAGCTGAGAAAGAAATATTATGTATGAAACAGATTGCCCTATTGCCTGATTTTAGCTTTTTATATAAAAGATAAATTAGCAAGTGTAAATTCTTTTGTGAGTGCACATGTTTGTTTTACAGAGCATAACTTTCTCCTCACTTCTTACAGTGATCAAATTTTTAAGCAATAAAAATATCAGAGCTGAGGGACTTCCCTGACGTTCCAGTGGTTACGACTCTACATTTCCAATGCAGGGGACATGGATTCAAACTCATCTCCTATCACAGGGAGCTAGGATCCCACACACTGCTCAGAGTGGACTAAAAAAAAAGTCAGAGGTGATATTTTAGCTCTCTTTAATGAACTATTAGGGCTTCCCTGGTGGCTCAGTGGTAAAGAATCTGCCTGCCAATGCAAGAGATGCAGGTTCAATCCCTGGGTTAGAAAGATCCCCTGGAGAATGAAATGGCAACTTACTCCAGTATTCTTGCCTGGAGAATCCATAGACAGAGGAGTCTGGCAGGTTATGGTCTATATGAGACTAAACAACAAAAATGAACTATTAACTTCTGGAGAGACATTTGAGAAATAAAACATAAAGTGAGAAGAATTGCTTTGCCTATCATATTGTGTATTTAAATAGTTTTAATGAGTTTATTATTTATTAAAAAATAATAGAAAACATTTTCTGAAGTCCTTGTAAGCCTCTGGCCATATGCATATACTCATGGCTGATGTAAAGAAAATAATCTGCTTTCTTTCTATAGGTTTTCAAATGAACGAGAGACCCGGAGTATGAAATGTGCCTGGGTGTCTTCTACCAAGATAACCAAAGAAAGCTGTCAGAAAAATTACCCCTGGATTTGTCAGCTATAATCCACTTGGCAGAAAATAAGTCTCTATTTGTCTGACTAAGAGACACTACATGAAGTTTGAGCTCAGATCATAAGAAAGCCCAGAGGGCTGTGTGTGTTTTTTTATAGTACTATTCTCAGAAGTGTAGAAAGGGAGATACACAAAATAAAATGTTTTAGAAAATGACTGTATATGATGAATATATTTTTACATCTGAATGATGTGGTGATTCAATCAACCATCTCATCTTGCCAATGTTTTTTGAACTTTAGCCTTTATCTTTTCTGTATCTTCAGACTGTGTGATTCACACTTTCACTTAGCTTAACTTGATATCCTTAGTTAATTTCTTACATTCTCACAGTTTCAACTACCACATACAAAGCAATGTGTAACAAAGTCATACCTGCTATTCAGATCATTCTCTGATCACCAGACCTATATACCCTACTGGCCATTTAACACAGCAGGTCTAAAACCTGAAAGGTACTTCCAACCCAACTTACAAAAATAGTCTACTAAATTCATCATAAAAGGAATCATTTCCCAGCCCTCCATATCTCAGTAAAGGATATGCCATACAAGACAATTATGCCATCTATAAACCAGTTGTGGTTGTTGTTCAGTTACTAAATCATGTCCGACTCTGCAACCCCATGAACTGCAGCATACCAGGCATCCCTACCCTTCACTATCTCCTGGAGTTTGTCCAAAATCATGTTTCTTGAATCAGTGATGCTATCCAACCATCTCATCTTGATATTTCTCTCTCTCACATGCATACCTCTAGGCTGCTCTCCACCTTCATCTCATGTCACCAAGTTTTATTTGTGTGTGTGTTAGTCGCTCAGTCATGTTTGACTCTTTGCGACCCCATGGATCATAGCCCATGAGGCTCCTCTGTCCATGGGATTTTCCAGGCAAGAATATTGGAGTGGCTTGCCATTTCCTTCTCCAGAGGCTCTCCCCAACCCAGGGATTGAACCCAGGTTCCCATATTGCAGACAGACTCTTTACCCTCTGAGCCACCAGGGAAAATTCCAAGTTTTATTTATTTTTAACTAAATATCTCTGGTGAAGTACAGGAATGCCTGTCATGCTGCAGTCAGTGGTGTCACAAAGAGTGGGACCCTACTGAGCAACTGAAACAGCAGAAATATCTCTCAAACATGTCCTCCTCTCTTTATCACCACTTTCATGATCTTAACACAAAGACACTAAAATATTAAATAGCTGTAATAACATCTTCACTTCATTTCAATCATTCTCTGCCATGAATTCTGTGACATTTTAAAAATAAATACTGACAATGTACTTTTTCCCTTTAAGAAACACCTCTATCTTCCTTATGATAATACCAAATTCCATAACAAAGCCTAGCAATCGCTACCAGGTCTAATCTTTCTTTATTTTCTCTTCCTCCACTTGGGCTTCCCAGGTAGCCCAGTGGTAAAGAATCTGCCTCACTATAGGGGAGATGCAAAAGACAAGGGTTTGATTCTTGAGTCAGGAAGATTCCTTGGAGTAGGAAATGGCAGCCCACCTCAGTATTCTTGCCTGGAAAATTCCATGGACAGAGGAGCCTGGTGGGCTACAGTCCATGGAGTCTCATAGATTTAGACATGACTGAACATGCACACCAAACTTACCCAAACTCTCAGGACCACAGCTTCATCTAACTAGCATTTGGAACTCATAATACTTTTCACCGTTTTGGCTTAACAGAAGTGGTTCTCTCGACCTGGAATTCTTTCCCCTCTTCTCCATCAGGTTACCTCCCAAACATTCTTTGCATCTCTGCTCAGTTAGAGTTTTCCCTTCAGCTCCAGGACAAGGTTGAATATCCTGACATTATATTCCCCTCCCCAGCACCTATTACACTTTTACTCTTAATTATACCAGTTTTTTGAGTGAATATTTGATTACTATCTTCTGCCTTCACTTGACTGTAAATAACATGAGGGTCCAACCACTGTTTTTATATTTCTACCGCCTCTTAAATTACCTACTACATAATAACTACAAAAAATTATTGTATTGAGTTTTCCCTAAGAGACCACAGAAGTAAAAATGCCAATATGTGGTTGAGGGGAAGGGATGGAAAAGAAGCAGACTGAGATAACCGAAGTTTAATTGCTACATCATTAAAAGCCAACTGAAAATCCAAATATTTGTCTGCTTGTATGACTGATATGGAAAGAGAATCTCATAAATACCAAAGGACTTTAAGTGCTTCAGAGACAAACTTTCTTGTGATGTTTATGCTCACAGGTGATGATATCTCTACAAGTTTTCTTGCATATCATGTGTAACACAAACCATCTTGTATGTGCTGAGTTGAACATTGTGTATAAACTGGTGAGCAAAGCCTTTAAACTGTGGCATGTTGGCACTGATGCTGGGAAAAACTGAGGCAAGAGGAAAAGGAGGCAACGGAGGATGAGATGGTTGGATAGCATCACTGACTCAATGGACATGAGTCTGAGCAAACTAAGGGAGATAGTAAAGGAAGAGAAGCCTTGTGTGCTGCAGTTCATGAGGTCGCAAAGGGTCAGACATGACTTAGCAATAACATGTTGGCACTATATCCCAACCAAAAAAAAATTGTTTCATTTTAGGGACACAATAGTGTTCATAAGACAGGGATAAAAGTCAACAAGGAACATTTGAAAGATTAGCAGAACCCAGTGGCCAAGAAGACTGGAGATAGGATATAAGACCATTGGTTGGACATGAGGAAATTGATGTGTTAATACGTGTTGACCAGTGTCAGAATGATGTCTGGTAGCAGGGAGACACTCAATGATGTGAGTGAAAGGATCCAGTGTGAAGCTATAACAAAATAAATAGATGGGAGATTTGATAAAGGATAGATCAGAACTGAGATAGGAACCAATGAGAAGAGCCTGTATAGAGGTTTCAGGGAAAGAAGGGACAATGGGTCCTTTTACTCACATCACTGGAACCCAGTATGAAGTTGTGACAAAAATAAGAAGATGGGAGAGGTGAGGGAGAATAGATCAGAACCAGTAAGAAGAGCTTTTTTAGAGCTCTCAGGGAAAGAGGGGACAGAAAGACCAGAACTAGACGTGTTCAGCGGGACGTGGTTAGTGACTGGAGTTAGTGGACTTGTGGTTAGAGATTGGAATGGTGACTGTGGGGTGTTTGCTTGAAAAAAGGGGACACCAGAGCTACAGAAGGCTAAAACCACAGAGCTGAGGAAACTAAAGAGGACAAAGAGGAAGACACCTTCCCCACAAGTTCCTCACACAGCAGCCAGCTGCCACCATCGCTACAGCAGAGTTGCTGACAGTGTCCCTTAAGATAGAGTTTGTTCTGGTGGCTGCAAGAAACAGAAGATACAGGCTCCAGCCAGAAGCAGAACAGAAACAGGAGGATCTGGTCATTTGCCCCATATCCCCGACTTCCCTCATCCCTTTTACTCTCAACTGAGGACTTTCTTCATATGACTCTGCCTGTGGTTTCCCCTACTCAGTGTCAATGCACACTGTGCTGGGCCTCTGGAACTTCATACCTCGTGTGCTGAAGAAGGATACAGGAAAGAATGAAAGTCAGTTTGTTACCTTTTCAGAAAAGAAAGCAATCTTGGGTCAAGCTCTCAAAGACTGGAAATGAAGAGAATCTATTACAAGTGTTCAAGACTGTCTTATGTGAGGCTGAGTAGAACATAGTCCTAAGTGAAAAACCCTTGAGAGATCAGACTTTAGTATCTCCAGTCTTTAGTATACAATGTCAAATGATCCACATCAAAATAGTAAGATGTGTATATAATGTGTGTATGAGTTGCTTAATAATACACAAAGAAATCATGCACATATCTAGTATCCTATGTGAAACTCACAATAATTCTGTATGGACTCCAGTTTGTTTGTTTTTTCCCCCTCAGTTATAAATCAAAAATATAATAAAATTAAACCAGTTGTGCCAATATTCCAAGCCAATATTCTACCTTTGATTATGCTTGATATGGGTGAGTGACTGATTAACATTGATAAAGTCCTTTTATTCTTCAAGTATTCTGAATTCTTATAATGAATAATAGCCATTTAATCACTGTGTTTAGGATTTTATTCTGGAGCCCAAAACCATCTGGGAGCTTCTATCCATACTGCTCCTTTTTTGTGCAATCTGTCCTCTGAGAAAAATGATATCCTACTATTTTCTAAGAGCTCTCATCTTCATTGTCTCTCTGAGTTTATATAATAGAGGTAAAAAAGTGTGAAGACTGCAGGACCAATGTAGAATCTGCTAGAGGCTGAGTCTAGATTTCCCTTATTTAATTGATTTCTTTCGTGAATATTAGCAAAAACTGATACCGGAATGGTAACATCTAGAGAAATAAATGTGCATCACACTCCAGGTGTGATTTTTTTCTTGCCCAAGGCTCTTTTGGACTCTGCCTTTGATGGTCTCAAGTCTCCCCTCTCCATCCATGCCAGATCCCACACTTTTCTGGTCCCTCTCTCTCAGGTCCCTACTAAGAACCAGGAGGAAAACCACATGATTGACTCTACAACCCATTGGACTCACTGTCCAGTCGGTCACAGAACTCACTTCTTATACTACCTACTGACTTACTCTGGCTAGTGATGTCTTGGGTCTCCTAAAATTAATGTCAGTCAGAGTCAGTGTTTCCATAACTCTCCCAAAGTCTGATTGTTCAAATCATAGTCACGTAGGTAAATGGTTACAGATCTCTTTGGGGAAACATGGGGAAAAGATTAACTATAAGAAGTCTGTCAGTTTAGCAGGGCACTTCCTCAAGGGACGTGCCCCTCAGTCTTAATTAAGGAGGTTCTGGCTCTGTAAACCGGCTCATGTCTAGGAGTTGACTGAGGGGACGATGTTTTGTTGATTCAAGTTATCATTCTGTTCACTCACCCAGGACTCTTCCACTTAAAGGAGGCCATTTACAGTCTCTTCAGGCAAAATAAGGTTAATCTTCTCACACACGGGTCACAGGGATATTTCTAATGGTAAAAGAGCTCGATAGGAGTTAGAGTTCCATATCTCTAGTTTGTTTGGAATCTTCCCATTAGTCCCCATTCTAGTTTTCAAGATCTCATTCCTTCTAATTAGTGTTGAAATGTTAACAGGAGAGGTCTGCAGTGTTGGGAATACAGAACAACCCTCTCTCCACTCCCCTTCACAATGCAGCTAACAGTGGTTTCAGGAAATCTTATTTCCCAGAAAATTCCAGATATTTTTAGGAACTTGCTTGTGATGTGCCTCGATTAATTATCCCAGCATTGTGTCTGACAACAATCAGCAGTGCAGACTTTGTCCAGCAGAGGGAGCCATTCAACAAATGTATTCTTGGGTGTTATTAAGAAAGGTTTCGTTTATCGTTTTCAGGACATGGAGGGCAACTCTTAACATTAATAATTAATAAATGTGTTGTTATTGTTTAGTTGCTAAGTCGTGTCCAATTCTTTTTGCAGCCCCATGTACTGTAACCCACCAGGCTCGTCTGTCCACCGGATTTCCCAGGCAAGAATACTGGAGTAAGTTACTATTTCCTTCTCTAGGGGATCTTCCCCACCAAGGATCAAACCCACGCTTCCTGCTTTGGTGGGCAGATTCTTTACCACTGAGCCATCTGGAAAGCCCAACTGATAAGAAAGAAAATGTGTTAATATTGGAAAGGAAGAAGTAAAACTTATACTGTTGCAGATGACATGATATTATATACAGAAAATCCTAAAGATTCCACCAAAAAGCTGTAGGACTAATAAATGAATTCAATACAGTTGCAAGATATAAAATCATTATGCAGAAATATGTTGCATTTCTATATGCTAATAACAAACTATCAGGAAGAGAAATTAAGAAAACAACCACGTTTATAATTGTATCATAAAGAATAAAATACCTAGGAATAAATTTAACCAAGGAGCTGAAAGACCTATACACTGAAAACTATAAGACATTGATGAAAGAAATAAAATAACACAAATAAAAAAGAAAGACATTGCACGCTTGTACATTGAGAGAACAAATATTGTTAAAATGTCCTTCCAACTCAAAGCCATCTGGAGACTCAACGTAACTTCTGTTAAAGTTGCAATGGCATTTTTCAGAAGTAGAACCAAAAAATCCTAAAATTTGTATGGAAACACAGAAGATGTAGAGTAGCCAAAGAAACTGAGAAAGAACAGAACTGAAGGCATGATGCTCTCTGATTTCAAAATGCATGACAAAGTTATAGTAATCAAAATAATATCATACTGGCATAAAAGCAGACATACAGATCAATGGAACACAATAGAGATCTCAGAAATAAAGCCACATGTATACGGTCAATTAATTCATGACAGAGGAACGAGGAATACCCAAAAGAAAGGGGCAGTCTCTTCAGTAAATGGTGTGGGGATAAGTGAACAGCCACATGAAAGGTAGTGAAGCTGAACCACTGCCTTACTTCATAAACAAAATTAGTGCAAAAGTGAATTAAAGATGTGAGTGTAAGACCTGAAACCAAAAATCTCTTAAAAGAAAAAAATAAGTAATTATTTCCTTAGCATCAGTCCTGGTGATGATTTCTTGGATTTGACACCAAAAGCAAAGAAGGTAAAAGTGAAAAATAAACAAGTGAGACTATATCAAACTAAAAAGCCTCTGAACAACAATGAAAATCGTTAACAAAATTAAAAGGCAATCTACTGAATGGGAGAAAATATTTTCAAATTATACGTCTTATACAAGGTTAATATCTAAAATATATAAAGAATAAAGAATATGTACAACTCAATAGCAAAAAAATAAAGTAAAAATTCAAATCTGATTTTAAAATGGGCAGAGAATCTACATAGACATTTTTCAAAAAATATATGCAGATAGATAGTCAATGGGTACAACAGAAGATGTTCAACATCACTAATCATCAGGGAAAAGGCAAATCAATACCATGAAGAAATATCATCTCACACAGTTAGAATGACTATTATAAAAAAGACAAGCACTAACAAGTGAAGGAAAGCCTATAGAGAAAAGAAAATCCTTGTGCACTATTGATGGGAATGTACATGATTGCAGTCATCGTGGAAAACACTATAGAAGTTCCCCCAAAAATTAAAAATAGGAGAGAACAAGATGGCAGAGGAGTAGGTAGACATGGGGTACATCTCTTTCCACGGATACATTAGGAATACACCTTCAGACATGGAAGTGTAGGCAGAACACCAGCTGAAAGTGGACAGGAGTACCTGACCAGGGGAAAAGAATATATAGAACCACACAAAACTCGGTAGGACTAAGGAAGTGGGGAGGGAAACTGGAGTGTTAGTAGGAGGTGGGGGAACTGAAGCAGGGGGTCCAATGTCTACATCGGGGCAATTGTCTGAGTCACAGGAAAAACATTTAAGGCCAAGAGTGAAACAGCTGATCTGTGGCAGCCTAGATAGAATGAGAATCGACAGTCCTTGCTGCAGACAGGGCCGCTGAGCCCCTGGAAGGTGCAGTGGCTGGAGCTGGAGGTTAGGGATCGTGGAGCAATCCCAGGGTGAGGACTGCCATTGCTGCGGAGAGACGGATGGACGGGATGTGAGGGAGGAGGTTGTGGTGGGAAATGTGTGGGAAATGTCTGTGGAGGAAAGCCAGGCAGCCATGGAAGCAAGGCGATACTGCTGAGTCAATCATAGGGGGTGGAGCCCTCGCCATAGCCTCTCTTTCCCCCTTCACCAGCATCAGCAGCTGACCAATAGAGAGGCGGGCCCACCAAACACCTGATGCACTGTGCTACAGAGTAGGACCCTACCCTGGGTGCCCCTTAAGTGCCTGACTTGCTGGTCTGCAGAGTAGGACTCCAGCCAGGGAGGCCCTCTATGAGCCTGACTCGCCAAACAACAAAGGACACCAGGCAAGGAAACTTTCTAGGTGCCTAAATGGGTTGAGCTGAGAAAGACTGGCCAAAGAGGCCTTCTGATAGCCAGCCACAAGAGGCTCAGATAAAAGACACTGATAGGGCTAAAACTCCCGTGGTGGAGGCAGCCCGTGTCCCTGGACGCTTGTCGTTGCCAGAACCCCTGCAAGCTAAGCAATTGCGCCACCTTCAGGCTCAGCTCTCACTGGGGCAGAGCTGCCACAGGCAAAAAAGCATTGCGCCTGTTTGCACAGGGTCACTTCGGTTGTGTCCGATCCTTTGTGACCCTGTAGACTGTCACCTGCTAGGGTTCTCCTTCAAGGAGGGGGGTTCTCCAGGCAAAAATACTAAGCGCATTGGCCAATACTGGTTGCCATACTCTTCTAAAGCACTGTGTTTCCTGCTGCCCTAGCTGCCAACTCCCCTGAGTACCTGGCGCTTCCTGAATGCCTGTGACCCAAGCAGCTGCGCCACCTCCACACCTGGCCCTCATGGGGGCAAACCCAAGTCCTCCAGGGCAGCCTTAGGAGCAAACCCCAGTGGACGACCCACATGTAGAGGTGGAAATAAAGCAACAGTTGAAAACCAGGGGCAGTGTGGCTAAGGAAGAAGACCCAAAAACCTTCCCACCAGCTGTACAAGTTGCAGATTAAATCCACTGATCAACTAGGTAGACCCTGTGTCTATGGAATATATAGAAGGTCACTGGGAACTCCCACAAAAGAAAATGTACTAGTTCTGATAGATGTGGACATCGGAGGCAAGAACACACAGGAGTAGGACCAGATTAGAATTTGAGCTGCCCGTAGGGGAGCAAGTTCAGAGATAAAGGACAGTGTTGGAGGGCATCCTAGGGAGGTGAGGTGGACTGTGACTCCCAGTGAGGGAAAGGAGTCTGACAGCTGTGACTCAAGGAAAACATTTATTCTTTTTTTATTATTTTGTAAAATTAATTTTTATTGGAATATAGTTGATTTACATTGTTCTATTAGTTTCTGCTGTACAGCAAAGTGAATCATTTGTATGTATACATTTATTCACCTATTTACCTGATCACAAGTAATGTACAATAGTGTCTACTTTCTCCTACCTTTACTAGCACAAAGTTTTTTTTTTTTAGTTAACTTTTTAAAATTGAAATAGAATTAATTTTATTTAATCTTTACTAATTAACCTTGATTACTTTTGTTTTTATTTTATAATTTTTAGCTTTACTGCAATATGACTGACAAAATTATATACATCTCAGTTGCACATGTGATTTTTGTAAGTATACTATGTGATTTGACATACATACATATTGTGAAATGTTTACTGAAATCAAAGTAATAAATATATCCTTCATCTCACATAGTTACCTTTTTTTTAAATTTTATTTTTACTTTATTTTACTTTACAATACTGTATTGGTTTTGCCTTACATTGCCATGAATCTGTCACGGGTGTATACGAACTCACAGTCCTGAATCCCCCTCCCACCTTATTATTCTTATGTTTTGACTTGTTCTGTAGATTCTTTGGATTTTTTTTCCCCCCTTCTCCCACACTCCCCACAATTATAGTTGTCAGTTTTATTGGCACCATGAAATCTAATTAAGCTTTTGAGGTTTTTTTTCTTTTTTTCTCAATCACATGTTTATTGTTGTTATAAAACCCTCTGCATTGGGCTTTTGCAGCTCTGGGGGAGTTTTCTTTCTTTCTTTCTTTCTTTTTTTGCCTCTCTTTTTCTAATTATAATTCTTTAAACCTATTGTTATTTTTTCTACATTTATTCCTTTGTTCGCCTTTCCTAATGTTCTTTCCCCTTTGCAGTTAATCTTTAATGTATGTAAATCTTCTTCATCTACCTCTGTTAACTTTGCATATCCATTCTTTCTTTCCTTTCCTCTCAACATATTTGTTAGTTTTGTTTTCATTGTTTTATTTCCCACCTGGCACCTTGCTTTAGTATTGTTTTCCAATTTATGCTTTAGCTAGTTTTGTTCTTAACTAGTAAATATAATTTTTGCTTTCCTTTGTTCACTGGGTCAATCTATTGCACTTTATTTTTGTTGAACTCTTTTGATTTTGCTTATTGGTGTATATGTATATGTGTATATCCCATTAATTTAATTATTCTTTGCATTTTGTAACTGCCATTTGTCTGGGGTTCATATTTGGTTTCTTATTTTTGGATATTTGTTTCAATCTCACTTAATATCATAACAAGCCAGTTGTAACATCTTCATTCCTTACCAGCGATCAACTCCGGAACCTTTGGAGTGGGAGCACTGACTCCAGAGAACTAACCCTTGGGGGGTATCAAATAGTGAGAACTCACACAAAGGAAACCACTAGAATACAAGACCCAGCATCACCCAACCACCAATACCATCCCGGTGCAGGACAGGATACCTCATCTAAACAACAAGTAAAACAAAAATACAAACTCAATCACTAGCAGACAGGATCACCACCTCACCCAGCCTTGCCCATCAGAGGTAAAATAAACAAACAAAAATTCAACACAAATCTCATCCTAACAGAAGCTTACACAAACCACTGAACCAACCTTAGAGGGCAGAAACCAAAAGGAAGAAAGAATTCAACCTTGAAGCCTGGGAGAAAGATATCTCAAACACAACAAGCTAAAAAAAAAAAAATAATGAAAAGGCAGAGATACTATAAAAAGGAAGGAACAAACTAGAAACACAGAAATCCAAATAAATGAAAAGGAAATAGTCAAACTATCTGAAAAAGAATTCAGAATAATGATAGTAAAGATGACCAAAAACCTTGAAAGCAAAATGGAGAAAATGCAAGAATCAACTAACAAAAGCCTAGAAGAATGAAAGAATAAACATGCAGAGACAAACAACCCAATTGCTGAAATTAAAAATACTCTAGAAGGAGTCAAAAGCAAAATATCTGAAGCAGAAGAACGAATCAGTGAGATGAAAGAAAAAATGGTGGAAATAACTTCTGAGGAGCAGAATAAAGTAAAAAGAGTGAAAAGAACTGAGGATAGTCTCAGAGACTTCTGGGACAATATCAATGCACCAACATTTGAATAATAGGGGTCCCAGAAGAAGAAAAGATAAAGAAAAGGTATGAGAAAATTTTTGAAGAGATTGTAGTTGAAAATTTCCCCAACACGGAAAAGGAAATAGTTAATCAAGTTCAAGAGGCACAAAGAGTCTAGTACAGGAAAAACCCAAGGAAAAACACACCAAGACACATACTAATCAAACTAACAAAGACTAAACACAATGAAAAAATATTAGAAGCAGCAAGGGAGAAGGAATAAGTAACATACATGGGAGACCCCATACACTTAACAGCTGATCTTTCAGCAGAAACTCTGCAGGCCAGAAGGGAATGGCAGGATATATTTAAAGTACTGAAAGGGAGAAATCTACAACCAAGATTACTATACCCAGCAAGGATC
>SJYC01062500.1:0-12714 GCA_006408675.1 Madoqua kirkii
TAAGCATTCCTTCCAAAGAAAGACCAAGGTTGATCTTCTTCAGAATGGACTGGTTGGATCTCCTTGCAGTCCGAGGGTTGATCAAGAGTCTTCTCCAGCACCCCAGTTAAAAAGCATCAGTTCTTCGGCACTCAACTTTCTTTACAGTTCAACTCTCACATCATTACATGACCACTGGAAAAACCATAGCCTTGAATAGATGGACCTTTATGGCAAAGTAATGTCTCTGCTTTTCAATATGCTATCTAGGTTGGTCATAACTTTTCTTCCAAAGAGTAAGCGTCTTTTAATTTCATGGCTGCAGTCACCATCTACAGCGATTGTGGAGCCCAAAAAAATAAAGTCTGACACTGTTTCCACTGTTTCCCCATCTATTTGCTGTGAAGTGATGAGACCAGATGCCATGATCTTCATTTTCTGAATGTTGAGCTTTAAGCCAACTTTTTCACTCTCCACTTTCAGTTTCATCAAGAGGCTTTTTAGTTCCTCTTCACTTTCTGCCATAAGAATGATGTCATCTGCATATCTGAGGTGACTGATATTTCTCCCAGAAATCTTGATTCCAACTTGTGCTTCTTCAAGCCCAGTGTTTCTCATGATGTATTCAGCATATAAATTAAATAAGCAGGGTGGCAATATACAACCCTGACATACTCCTTTTCCTATTTGGAACCAGTCTATGACCTAAGTCAAATCTCTTATGATTATACAGTGGAAGTGAGAAATAGATTTAAGGGACTAGAGCTGATAGACAGAGTGCCTGATGAACTATGGATGGAGGTTCCTGACATTGTACAGGAGACAGGAATCAAGACCAACCCCATGGAAAAGAAATGCAAAAAAATATATAAATAAATAAATAACTGTCTGGGGAGGCCTTACAAATAGCTGTGTAAAAAAGAGAAATGAAAAGCAAAGGAGAAAAGGAAAGAAATAAGCAGTCAAATGCAGAGTTTCAAAGAATAGCAAGAAGAGATAAGAAAGCCTTCCTCAGTGATCAGTGCAAAGAAGTAGAGGAAAACAACAGAATGTGAAAGACTAGAGATATCTTCAAGAAAATTAGAGATACCAAGGGAATATTTCATGCAAAGATAGGCTCAATAAAGGACAGGAATTGTATGGACCTAACAGAAGCAGAAGCTATTAAGAAGAGGTGGCAGGAATACACAGAAGAACTGTACAAAAAAGATCTTCACGACCTAGATAATCATGATGGTGTGATCACTCACCTAGAGCCAGACATCCTGGAATGTGAAGTCAAATGGGCCTTAGAAAGCATCACTATGAACAAAGCTGGTGGAGGTGATGGAATTCCATGTGAGCTATTTCAAATCCTGAAAAGTGGTGCTGAGAGTGCTGCACTCAGTATGCCAGCAAATTTGGAAAACTCAGCAGTGGCCACAGGACTGGAAAAGGTCAGTTTTCATTTCAATCCAAAAGAAAGGCAATGCCAAAGAATGCTCAAACTACCGCACAATTGCACTCATCTCACACACTAGTAAAGTAATGCGCAAAATTCTCCAAGTTCATGTGAACCATGAACCTCCAGATGAGAAAGCTGACCTTTTCCAGTCCTGTGGCCACTGCTGAGTTTTCCAAATTCGCTGGCATACAGAGTACATCATGCAAGTGCCAGGTTAGATGAAGCACAAGCTGGAATCAAGGTTGCAATGAGAAATATCGATAACCTCAGATATGCAGATGATACCACCCTTATGGCTGAAAGGGAATAGGAACTAAAGAGCCTCTTGATGAAAGTTAAAGAGGAGAATGAGAAAGTTGGCTCAGAGCTCAGCATTCAAAAAAAAAAAGATCATAGCATCCAGTCCCATCACTTCATGGTAAATAGATGAGGAAACGATGGAAACAGTGACGGACTTTCTTTTCTTGGGCTCCAGAATCACTGCAGGTGGTCACTGCAGTCATGAAATTAAAAGAAGCTTTCTATTTGGAAGAAAAGCTATGACCAACCTAGGCAGCATATTATAAAGCAGAAGTTAAAGAGGAGAATGAGAAAGTTGGCTCAGAGCTCAGCATTCAAAAAAAAAAAGATCATAGCATCCAGTCCCATCACTTCATGGTAAATAGATGAGGAAACGATGGAAACAGTGACGGACTTTCTTTTCTTGGGCTCCAGAATCACTGCAGGTGGTCACTGCAGTCATGAAATTAAAAGAAGCTTTCTATTTGGAAGAAAAGCTATGACCAACCTAGGCAGCATATTATAAAGCAGAGATATTACTTTGCCAATAAAGATCCATTGGCTCAGATGGTAAAGCGTCCATCTACAATATGGGAGACCCAGGTTCAGTCCCTGGGTCAGGAAGATCTCCTGGAGAAGGAAATGGCAACCCAATCCAGTATTCTTGCCTGGAAAATCCCATAGATGGAGGAATCTGGTAGGCTACAGTCCATGGAGTCACAAAGAGTCAGACACGACTGAGAGACTTCACTCCCTTCTGGGCAAAGGTCAGGCAGGCTTATTGTCCATTATGAATAATAAGCAGTCTGTATGAATGATAAGTCAAAGCTATGGTTTTCCCAGTAGTCATGTATGGTTGAAAGAGTTGGCCCATAAAGAAGGCTGAGTGTCAAAGAATTGATGCTTTTGAACTGTGGTGCTGGAGAGGATTCTTAAGATTCCCTTGGACTGCAAAGAGATCCAAACAGTCTATCCTACAGGAAATCAGTCCTGAATATTCATTGAAAGGACTGATGCTGAAGCTGAGACTCCAATACTTCGGCCATCTGAAGTGAAGAATTTACTCACTGCAAAAAACCCTGATGCTGGGAAAGATTAAAGGTGGGAGGATAAGGGGACGACAGAGGATGAGACGGCTGGATGGTGTCACCGACTCGATGGACAGAAGTTTGAGTAAAGTCCAGGAGTTGGTGAGGAACAGGGAAGCCTGGCATGCTGCAGTCCATAGGGTCATAAAGAGTCAGGCACGACTGAGCGACTGAACTGAACTGATAGTTTCCTTTGCTGTGTGAAACTTTTAAGTTTAATTAGGTCCCACTTGTTTATTGTATTGTTTTATCTGTACGCTGGATGGTGGGTCACAGGATCTTGCTGTGATTTATGTCAAAGAGTGTCCTTCGTGTGTTTTCCTCTAAGATTTTGATGGTCTCTGGTCTTCCATTTAGGTTTTTAGTCCTTTTTGAGTATGTCTTTGTGAACGGTATTATAAAGTGTTCTAATTTAATTCTTTCACACACAGCTGTCCCGTTTTCCTAGCACTGCTTATTGAAGAGACTGTCTTTTCCCCATTGTCTCTGTCAAAGATGAGGTACCCGTAGGCGAATGGGTTTATCTCTGGCCTTTCTATCATGTTCCATTGGTCTATATTTCTGCTTTTGTATCAGTACGTACTGTCTTGTTGACTGTAGCTTTGTAGTGTAGTGTAAAATCAGGAAGGTTGATTTTCCCAACTCTGTTCTTTTTTCTCAGGATTGTTTGCATATTTGGGGTCTTTTGTGTTTTCATAAAAATTGTGAATTTTTTTTGTTCTAGTTCTGTAAAAAATGCCATTGGTAATATGATAGGGATTGCTTAGAATATGTAGATTGCTTTGAGTAGTATGGTCATTTTCACAATATTGTTTCTTCCAGTCCAAGAACATGATATATCTCTCCATCTGTTTGTTGTCAGCTTTGATTTCTTTCATCAATGTCTTTTAGTTTTCTGTATACAGCATTCTGCTTTACTGACTATGCCAAAGCCTTTGACTGTGTGGATCCCAATAAACTGTGGAAAATTCTGAAAGAGATGGGAATACCAGACCACCTGACCTGCCTCTTGAGAAATCTGTATGCAGGTCAGGAAGCAACAGTTAGAACTGGACATGGAACAACAGACTGGTTTCAAATAGGAAAAGGAGTACATCAAGGCTGTATATTGTCACCCTGCTTGTTTAACTTCTATGCAGAGTACATCATGAGAAATGCTGGACTGGAAGAAACCCAAGCTGGAATCAAGATTGCCGGGAGACATATTAATCACCTCAGATAGGCAGATGACACCACCCTTATGGCAGAAAGTGAAGAGGAGTTAAAGGGCCTCTTGATGAAGGTGAAAGAGGAGAGCGAAAAAGTTGGCTTGAAGCTCAACATTCAGAAAACGAAGATCATGGCATCCGGTCCCATCACTTCATGGGAAATAGATGGGGAAACAGTGGAAACAGATTATGGCAGAAAGTGAAGAGGAACTAAAAAGTCTTTTGTTGAAAGTGAAAGTGGAGAGTGAAAAAGTTGGCTTAAAGCTCAACATTCAGAAAATGAAGATCATGGCATCTGGTCCCATCACTTCACAGCAAATAGATGGGGAAACAGTGGAAAGTGTCATACTTTATTTTGAGGGGCTCCAAAATCATTGCAGATGGTGACTTTAGCCGTGAAATTAAAAGACGCTTACTCCTTGGAAGAAAAGTTATGACCAACCTAGATAGTATATTCAAAAGCAGAGACATTACTTTGCCGACTAAGGTCCGTCTAGTCAAGGCTATGTTTTTTCCTGTGGTCATGTATGGATGTGAGAGTTGGACTGTGAAGAAGTCTGAGCACCGAAGAATTGATGCTTTTGAACTGTTGTGTTGGAGAAGACTCTTGATCATCCCTTGGACTGCAAGGAGATCCAACCAGTCCATTCTGAAGGAGATCAGCCCTGGGCTTTCTTTGGAAGGAATGATTCTAAAGCTGAAACTCCATTACTTTTGCCACCTCATGCGAAGAATTGACTCACTGGGAAAGACTCTGATGCTAGGAAGGATTGGGGGCAGGAGGAGAAGGGGACAGCAGTGGATGAGATGGTTGAATGGCATCACTGACTCAGTGGACATGAGTTTGGACATGGATTTGGTGATGGACAAGGAGGCCTGGCATCTGTGGTTCATTGGCTTGCAAAGAGTCAGACATGACTTAGTGACTGAACTGAACCGAATCACAGAGAAAACTAATTGCTTAGAAAAGAATTTTCACTTGCTTTGTTACTGCTCTTGAAACTCTTCAAAGGTGCAGTCAATGTGAAATCCAAATTCCAGAATCAAGATGCTGAAACCAAGGCCAAAGCTTGTGTCTCTCTTCTCATAGACTTCTATTAGGGGTAGCCAGGACTCAGGAGAAACCTCACAGATGCAAAGCAAATCTATCAATGCTACAGAGTGTGTTTCAGGGAGATTTGCTTCAATACAGACAAGTCTCGTTCAAAGTTGTTCAAACTTTAATTTGAACATGAATCAAGCTCAACATTCAGAAAACTAAGATAATGGCATCAGGTCTCATCACTTCATGGAAAACAGATGGGGAAACACTGGAAACAGTGGCTGATTTTATTTTTCTGGGCTCCAAAATCACTGCAGATGGTGACTACAGCCATGAAATTAAAAGACGCTTAGTCCTTGGAAGGAAAGTTATGACCAACCTAGAAAGCATAATAAAAAGCAGAAGTCATTACTTTGCCAACCAAGATCCATCTAGTCAAGGCTATGGTTTTTCTAGTGGTCATGTATGGATGTGAGATTGGACTATAAAGAAAGCTGAGTGCTGAAGAATTGATGCTTTTGAACTGTGGTGTTGGAGAAGACTCTTGAGAGTCCCTTGAACTGCAAGGAGATCTAACCAGTCTATCCTAAAGAAGATCAGTCCTGGGTGTTCAGTGGAAAGACTAATGTTGAAGTTGAAACTCCAATACTTTGGCCATGTGATGGGAAGAGCTGACTCATTGGAAAATACCCTGAAGCTGGGAAGATTGAGGGCAGGAGGAGAAGAGGACAACACAGGATGAGATGGTTGGATTGTATCAACAACTCAATGGACATGGGTTTGGGTGGACTCCAGGAGTTTGTGATGGACAGGGAGGCCTGGCATGCTAGAGTTCATGGGGCTGCAAAGAGTTGGACTTGACTAAGTGACTGAACTGGACTGAACTGAACACCTTGGACACTGATAAAATGCAATTGCTGATTCAGTAGGTCTAGGACTAAGCCTGAGAATCTGTATTTTTAACCCATTTCCACATGATGCCCATGCTGCTGGTCCAGGGACCACATGTTCAATAATGAGAGTTCACTTGGCTAATCACTTCTCTTGGAACTCAGGAAACCTGTGTTGCACCTCTCACTCTTCCAGCAATCCACTGTCTGATCTCAGGAAGCTGTTTGATCGGTCAGGGTCTCAGTTTCCCATCTGTGAAGAAGAGATACCAAAGTTAAAGGGTTCTTACTGATCTGAAACCTTGAAAACAGTTATGATAGTAGATATTAAACTTGTTCTCTGACCAGGCTTGACCGAATGTATTTCAGGGCATGAAAGACATCAGAAGAGGAAAAGAATGAGCCTGAGAATCAAGGCTCAGAATCAAAAGTAAACACACAAACACAAGGTAAACACACAAAAGTAAACACAAGGCTGAGAATCAAAAGTAAACACACAAACACATAGGGCCTGTATGTGTGCATGGGTGCCACGTCGTTTCAGGTGTGTCCAACCATTTGCAACCTTATGGACCATGTCCCGCCAGGCTCCTCTGTCCATGGGATTCTCAGGCAAGAATCCTGGAGTGAGTTGCCACGCTCTCCTCCAGGGGATCTTCCCGACCCAGGGATCAAACCTAGGTCTCTTATGCCTCCTGCATTGGCAAGAGGTTTCTTTACCATTAGCATCACCTCTTATTGGAAGGAAAAACAACAAACCAAGAATAAGAAGAAAGTAGAGTCAGACATGACTGAATAACTAAGCACAGCATAGCACATAAGTAAAGGAAAAGAACAGTGCCAGAGAAAAAGTCAGGCGAAGGAACATCAGACTTCAGCACAGAGGAATAGAGGATAATGTGAAAGCGCCATATTCTTTAGTATCTGGAAATGATGACTGCAGCAATTCACAAGGGCATATCCCTAGAAAACCCTGGAGAAGAAGATGATGGAGAAGAAGGAAACCTTTGGATGAAGTACAACAAATTATTCAAAGTAGATAATAAAAGAAATTAAATCCCCTCTTTCTCTAAAATTCGGGCTGGATTTTTAATGCAGTGTTTTCCTTGGCCTTTTGGCATTGTCTTTAAGTACCAGCGACATATAAAACACAGCTTCTGGTCACTGCTCCATCACATACTGCCACCAACAGGAGATGAATCAAGTGGCCAAGAATTTCCAAATACTCTAAAGGCTCTCTGTATTGGATCCTTCCAAGAAAAGCAGTCTGCCTTCATATCCCCAAATCCTTCATTATGACAGGGAATTCCTAGCAGAACTCTCAGGGGCAAAAAAAAGATGGAGCAAAAAGCATTTCTTTTAATTTACTTTTTTATAAATCACTAACTAATTGAACCATTTTCAGCAAAGCCAGAAAATCCTGCCCATCAGGATTGACAGTCACTTACGCTGATAGCATTCTTGAACTTTTCCAGGGTTGAAGCTACTGATGATTCACTGCTGGGAACACCATGGTAACTATTTCAGACCTGTGAACTATCACACCTTCTCAATGTCAGCAGATGCCTGCATCCAGCAAATACCTTTCCAAAAGGCTGTAAGATTACATTTTATTTTTGGAAGTGACCATTCAAGTCACCAAATGGCAACACTCTCCGAGCCTGCCAAGGGCCCTGGCTGACTTTCTTCCATGTACAGGCACAGTCTGCTTAAGACTGATATTGCCTGTGAATCAGTAGTTCCTGGACCCAAAGCTGTGTCTGAATTCCAGTTGGCTTTTTTGACATGTCTGTATCTACAGACAGAAACAACGGGTCCCAGTTAAAAGGTTTCCAACCCGAGGAGAAACGGTTAGACTCCTTGCAGCACAATCAATAGTACAATCAAGTGCTAGGAGAAAGAGATAGTTAGGGACTTTGGGAAGGTCATGTACACACTGTTATATTCCAGATGGATAACCAACAAGGACCTACTGTATAGCACATGAAAGTCTGCTCTGTATTATGTAGCAGCCTGGCTGGGAGGGGAGTTTGGGGGAGAATGGATACAGGTATATATGCATGGCTGAGTCCTTTTACTGTTCACTGGAAAATCTCATTGTTAATCGGCTATACCCCAATACAAAATAAAAAGTGTATTTTGAAGAAAAAACAAAATGGAAAACGTAGTACAACTGGGTAGAGGAGATGTAGTTTTATCCACAGATAAAGACAGTAGATCTGACCCTCTAAATTTACCAAGATTCACTCAGGATTCTACTGCAGTACACACAGACTTTTATCTCTCTGACAACTGAACCCAAGAGGTTTGCCAAAATAGAATTCCAGTGTAGGGAGAAAGAAGCTAAAGAATTATGCATTAATAACACCCTTACCCACAGGCGGAACATATTTTCATCTGCACACATCACGAACCGGAGATCTTAGGTTATTAAAGGTGAAAGAGGCTAATCGTCTTTGGGATGGCCCTCTTGGGATGCCTATTTGCATAATGAACTAATACATGGCAACCCAACTCAGCAGTTCTTTGGGATCAGCTACTTGTAGTCGGATGTGATATTTTTAATTCACTAACTAAATTACTTTGTGAAAGAGTTGTTTGTAACTAATCTCAAAACGATGTCTACAAATAATTTATGACTATATTTATCAATGAAGAAGAGGCCTAATTGGTAAAGATGTATGGTTTAATTAATCTGTCTTTTGGAAAATTCCAAATTATGCAAAGATCACCATTGATAAAGATATAAAAGCTGCTGTGTGTGTGCTTGCTCAGTCACTGCAGGCATATCCGACTCTTTGCAACCCTGTGACTATAGCTTGCCAGGCTCTTCTGTCCCTTGGCTTCTCCAGGCAAGAATACTGGAGTGGGTTGCCATGTCCTTCTCCAGGGGATCTTCTCACCACAGGGACCAAACCTGAGTCTCCTGAATTGCAGGCAGATTGTTTTTACCACTGAGTTACAGGGGAAGACCTAAACACTGCTAAAATCATCCAATAATCTAAACTCAGGGTCCAGGCCTTTGCTTTACTCTGGATGGCCAGAGTCAGGACACCTAGATCAGGGAGCAGCTTCTGCCTAGAACTATCCTATATCAAGTGAAAGAAAGCAAAAAACTTTTGGCTAGAATCTTATTTTGTATTTAGTGGTTGCAAAGCCACTTTATTTAAAATATCTTAATGATGGAACCCAAACTGCAGAAAAAAGTTTAGCATAAAAAAATGGGTAGGATTAAATTGATAATTTTGCTTTAAAAGAGAAATGGGGTTAATCACTACATAGAAACAATTTAATATTAATATTTTGAAGTTAATTCATTGGGTAACTTTATTATTTTTATTGTGAAATGATTTTACTTTAAAAAGAACTTGTTTTGGGCAAGGATAAATAGGTAGAGCACAGGGCAATGAAAATACTTTGTATAATATTATAATGATGGGTACATGTCATTACACACATGTGCTCAGTCACTCAGTCGTTTTCAACTGTGTGACCCATTGAACTGTAACCCACCACACTCCTCTGTCCATGGAGTTTTTCAGGCAAGAATCTTGGAGTGGGTTGCATTTCCTCCTCCAGGAGACCTACCTGACCCAAGTATAGAACCTGTGTCTCCTGTAGCTCCTGCATTGGCAGGTAGATTCTTTACTACTACTACCTGGGAAGCCCCATATGTCATTACATGTTTGTCCAAACCATAGGATCTATAATACTAGGGCTAAACTGCAAGGTAAACAGTAGATTTTGGGTAGTTATGATGTGTCAGTGTAGATTCATCAATGGTAACAAAGGGAGATGTTGATGATGTGGAAGGCTGTACAGGTGAGGGGGCAGACAGTACATGAGAAATCTCTGTAGTTGCCTCTCAATTTAGCTATGAATCTGAATCTCCTTTAAAAGTCTATATATATGAAAAAACTCATGGTTTGATCTATACCTAAAACTTCATGAGTAATAACAGTAACGGGAAATCATATTAACCAAATGCTTGTTACGTGTCAGGCACTGCACTAAGAGATTTATATGAATTAACTCACTTATTTCTCTCAACTTCTCTGTACCATAATTGCTAACAATATATTCATCCTATAAATCAACACAGAGAGGGTAAACAACTTGTCCATGATTACGAAGCTAGTAAGTGGTTGAGCTTGGATTTAAATCTAGACAGTGAAGCACCACATCTGCTGGGAAGTCTTGCTACAGTGTAGCAATGCTTTGATTTTCCTAGAGTTTTGCTTTTTCTGTCATATAGAAATTGGTATATGTTTCTATCAATGTACATATACAAATCTCTATAAACAACAAAGATGTATTGGGTATGAACTTGGTGACTTTCAGTGTGTTAGCTGACAAATGTAAGAAGGTTAATAAAGAAGACCTCCTTCCACAAAGATCTTTGCATCTCTCTGAACACGCCTTGAAATTCTTATATCACATTTACTTAGTAGCTTTCTCATCCGTTGTTAGCTTGTCAAGAGAGTTATTTGATCTTTTTATTTATTAAGTCTACATTTTCTTTCTTTCTTCCTTCACAAATAATTTCCTAGCCCAATACACCTCATTTTTCAATTTAGATTTTGGAGAATCAGGGGAAAACAGCCATGGTACACCACACTAAGTTTCAGTTGAAGACAATTAAAATCAGATTGATGCTGCAGAGAAGAAAGGATATATGAAAATGGAGTTTTAGGGAGTTGGTTACAAGACAAGGGAAGGAGTAAAGTGTTTAGAAAAGGAGTAGGAAATTAATGTGGTCCACCTAGTGGTAGAGATGCTTAGACTTCAAAATGAGGCAACCTGACCAGCAGAGATAAAATAAGTTAAAAGGCTGGAGGTAAAAGCACAGTTTTTCCTCCCCCAAGTGTGAGATGGACTTCGTAACTCACTCCCAAGGAAAAGAGCATGTTAAAGGGAAAATAGTAAATTTACAGTGGAGAAATCCAGCAAATACAACCTTAACCAGGTGATGAAGGTCAATATCACCAGAGATAAAACATGTTGAAGGTATGCAGTCCTGATAGCATTTAATAAGAAGGGTACTTCATGTCTGTGATATTTTTCCCTAAATCTACAACCCAGCCTGATCACAATAAAAATGTCAGATAAATCCAAATTGAGGGACAGTCTACAAAATCCTTGACCAGTCCTTCTCAAAACTGTCAAGATCTTAAAAACAAGAGAAGATTCCAGATTTATCACAGATTGAAGAAGACTAGGAAAATGTTATGACACATGCAGTGTGGAACCATGGTTTGGATCTTGGACAGGAGAAAAGATGTCAGTGGAACAAAACAGTGAAATCCAAATAAAGTCTGTAGTTTAGTTAACAGTGATGCACCAACATTTATTTCTTAGTTTGGACAATTACACCATGGTTATGTAAGATGTTCACATCAGAGGAAAATGGAATAAAACCAATGGGGCACTCATTATGCTCTCTTTGCAACTTTTCTGGTAACTTCCAATTGTTCTAAAATTTAAAGTCAATTTTAAAATAATTGTAGGCTACAATTTTATCTTATTAAAATGATATTAGAACATAAGAGTTTTTCAATAAACATTTTAAAGATATGCAATTTTATACATAATTCTTGTCCTTAAGAAATTGTAATATTCTCCATCTATTGTCCAGGCAAGAGTACTGGAGTGGGTTGCCATTGCCTTCTCTGATTTATTTATCATCACGTCATACTGCATAGGCCAACAAGAAAATGAGAGTTTGCTGTTGTTCAGCTGCTAAGTTGTGTCCAACTCTGCAACCCCACAGACTGCAGCATACCAGGCCTCCCTGTCCCTCATTATCTCCTGGAGTTCACCCAAGTTCATGTCTGATCTGAACCACCACCTCTGTCCGTAGTTCTTCAGACACTCTGTCTACCAGATATAATCCCTTGAATCCATTCATCACCTCCACTGTATAATCATAAGGGATTTGATTTAGGTCATACCTGAATGGCCTAGTGATTTCCTCCACTTTCTTTAGCTTAAGTCTGAATTTTGCTATAAGGAGCTGATAATTAGCCATGGTTGGCTCCAGGTCTTGTTTTTGCTCACTGTATAGAGTTTCTCCATCTTTGGCTACAAAGAATGTAATCAATCTGATTTGGGTATTGATCATTTTGTGATGGCTGTATGTAGAGTTGTCTCTTGTGTTATTGGAAAAGAGTGTTTGCTGTGACCAGTGCATTCTCTTGGCAAAACTCTATGAGACTTTGCCCTGCTTTATCTTGTACCCCAAGGCCAAATTTGCCTGTTACTCCAGATATCTCTTGACTTCCTACTTTTCCATTCCAATCCCCTATAGTGAAAAGGACATCTTTTTTGGCGTTAGTTCTAGAAGGACTTGGAATTCTTCATAGGGCTGATCAACGTTAGCTTCTTCAGCATCAGTGGCTGGAGTACAGATTAGAATTACTGTGATGTTGAATGGTTTGCCTTCAAAACAAACCGAGGTCATTCTGTTGTTTTTGAGGTTGAACCCAAGTACTGCATTTCGGACTCTTTTGTTTACTATGCACCATTTCTTCTATGGGATTCTTGCTCACAGTAGAAAATACAATGATCATTTGAATTAAATTCACCTATTCCGTTGCATTTTACCTCACTGATTCCTAAGATATTGATGTTTACTTTTGCCATTTGTTGCTTGGCCACGTCCAATTTACTTTGATTCAAAGACCTAACATTCCAGGTTCCCATACAGTACTGTTCTTTACAGCACTGGATTTTACTTTTACCACCAGACACAGTCAAAACTGGCCTACTTTGGCCCAGCTGCTTC